>JADANM010005714.1:1811187-1824645 GCA_026213755.1 Eurema hecabe
ACACACACACACACACACACACACACACACACACACACACACACACACACACACATACGCATAGGCACACTCATTTACGCACATGTATTCCTATTTCTACTCTAGGGTATCTTTTGGTGAGAAATCTATCTCTAACTAGCTAGCTACTATCCATTGTCTTTCTTCTCTAAAGTAATTTAATAATTCATAGTGCCTCAATAAAAAGTATGTAGATATCTTTAATTTCTCAAGACTCACTTCCAACAACATAATATTTAAACGTCAACGTCCTCTCTTCTAGTCAAATAAGACACTTTAAATGAATAGTATACAGTGTGTTACAAAACATATGTCGGACCCTGAAGGGTAACATGCTCTATCCAAATACCTTATCGAATAAAATGAAATAAAAAATCTATATCTAAAAATAACAATGCAATAAAGTTTTAAAGATTATGTTTCTAGTGAAAAATTTACACAAATTCAAGGAAACTCACAAATGCTGGCAACTCTCGTACGGTTCGTAGACCCTACAGACCCTATAGCAGAGCACGTGAACGGGAGATGGTGTTGCCTTGTAATTTGCAATTTTACTTAGTTTACTTTTTTTGTTTGAAAAAAAAAATTATGTTATTTTTTCAAAAGGATAGCAAAATATGGTCCTACTACCAGTATATAGTAAGAGGTTTTCGGATCGGACACTTGTTGCGTAGCACACTGTATATTAGTGAGATAAATGGAGCGAGCCCAGGAGATGCAAAAAAATATGCTTGATTCATAAAAACTTTAATTATAAAAGAGTACAAGATTACTAAAATTAACTTAATATTAAATTAGTGACGACTGCTCGAAGTGTGACCATGAAGTGAAGTCTTGCTGGGGTGGCTCAGGCGGCGATCCTCGGTGGCCATCTGGGTGGTCCGATGTCCCAATTGCATGTTTCAATGCATCGCGGTGGCCGCGGTACCGCAAAACACACCTGTATGATGTTGCCCAATTCGGTATTGCTAATTCGGCAATACCTTAGGGTTCCGCTACCATAACTAGTGTGTATCCGTTGTTATTGAATTCATAACTCATCATTGTAAATGGTATATTGGTATGTACTCGTATATGTGAAAATGAAAATGAAAATAAATTTTATTCTGAATAAGTTTCAATCAAACACCCTCAGAAAGTCTACATGATGCCTACCACCGGTTCGGGAACTAACCCGGCGAGAAGAACCGGCGTAAGAAACTCGTAATATAAGGTATCGTGTATATAAGGTAAGGTAAGCTTACGGTTGCAGACACCCAGGATACCGATCAGCGGTGGTGGGCGCGTGGGCGGGGGCCCTGTGGGCGCGCGGGGCCCGGGGCCTCGCTGCGCTGGACGCAGCTGTGCGGGCCGCGAGAGCCTGGCCTGCGTTACACGCGCACGTGGCTACGCAAGTACGTACATGTTTATTTTATACTCGCTGTGCCCGCGACTTCGCCTGCGTAGTAAAGTGACTTTGGGCAGCATTTTTGAACATGTTAAAAAAACTTAATCACTTTAACTATTAACACGTATTAATCTAAAGCAAACTATCCTATAATACAAAATAACTAACGCGCGCCAACAAACGTTCAGCGAGTTCAACGTGATTCTTTGAATTGGCATAACTTTTTTATTTATCAACCGATTGACATGAATTAAACACTGAATGTTAAGTGAAGTTTACCACAATATATAATTGAAAAGCCCATCTGGATAGGATAAGCCGTTTCTGAGATTAGCGTGCACAAACAAACAGTTAAACAGACAAAAATTCCAAAAATCATTGTTTTGGGTTTTATTGCGTTAATAAAGGTCTCCTATAAAATTTTCTCTCATATATCTTCCATGTACAGACACCGACTCGTTACGTTTTTATTATATGTATTGATAAAAAATATATGTATAAAGATGCGATCTTATTGATAACTAGCATTCCACATAGCGTTACTCAGAAATAATGCTGATCTATTAAGATTTCCGCCACGATTTTAAAGAATCCTTTTTTTTTATAACAATCCAAGCAGAGGAGTCAGAGAGATTAATTTTTGTAATGAATTATTTATAAAAAAATTTAAATGGGTCAGTCGGTTTCAATAAAAAATCTCTTGTGATCTTCAAATACCTCAGCATATATTTCTTCCATCTCATTTCAACTTGTACCCAATTTCTCTACTTCCAAAAAATCTTCTTTATATTCTCATTAAAGAAAGAAAGAAAATAAATTTTATTCTGAATAAGTTTGAATCAAATACCTTCAGAAAGTCTACATGATGCCTACCACCGGTTCGGGAACTAACCCGGCGAGAAGAACCGGCGTAAGAAACTCGCACGGGTCCCACACTTTTTACCAAAAAAGGGGGAAAAAATCATCTTTTAAAATATACAAAATTTACAATTCTGTAACTTAACATAAGTGTATATTAAAGGATATAAAGAAGGCTACAGAGGACATTCTCAAGCACGCATCCACCGCCCCCCTCCTCTGCGAGGCCGTCCTGCACGCGGCGCTCAACGTGGAGATATCTACCGGGCTCAATGCGAGCCTGCTGCATCTACTTAGTGTACAGAGGAACTCGAAACAGAGGATACACGTGGATAATGCTTTGAAGGTAAGAGGAGAAAGAGAGACAATGAGTGAGTGAGATACGCAAGGATAGTGTACCTACTTCATGAACAGAGGATATCTGAAGGTAAGCGAAGCTGAAGGTAAGAGATGTAGAAGAAAGAGAAGGAGAGAGAATTAGTGAGTGACTTGTAATATGTAGTTTTATAGTTATGCAAGGATAATGTGTCTACTTAATGAACAGAGGAACTCTAAGCATTTGATACACGGGGAAGGTAAGGTAAGGTAAGTTAAGTAGAAAAGAGAGAAATGGAGTGAATTAATGAGATGCATTGGGTGGTTTTAAAGTTATGCAAAAGTACTACATCTGCTCAATAGTAAATTCTCTAAAGGTCAGAGAATAATGAGAGAGAGATACTACTACTACATAAGTTGAGTAAGAGAAATGGTAGTATGGAAGAGAAAATGTATTGAGGCGTGTAAGTTATTTTCAAACAATTGAAAATTAATAAAAGGAACACTACACTATTTTAAAAACTCGTAGTTCTATATAAAGCAGGCATTCAATGTATTTAAGGACTTATTTTGTAAGAAAGAAACATTTAATCCAAAGCACATACAATAAAACAATTACAAGACAAACAAATACACACAGCTATGAAAACAGAAGAGGAACACGTTGCTCCGGAAAAGAAACAACACACATTTCCATTTTATTAACCTTCTAACGGATCCGTGCCCACTTCGTTGAGCATAATGTTAACAATCCCTTTTTATATAGCCTTTAACACTCAGCAATCTGCGGCAGCAGCGGTTCAGTAGATCCCGAGATTACCCCTTACAATTTAAAAAACACACAAACTTTACTTCTTTATATATTAGTATAGATAGCATACCTACATAATTCTTCAGTTATCATTATCAAGTGATTTATTTGGCATTTGGTATCAAACTCATAGCAAGCCGGCAGCACTGTGACATCGGAAGAGCTGGTAATTCATAGAACTGCTTCGGCGGTGCTAATGTCTCCTCTTCCGCACCCCGCGCACCTGCTGCTGTGGAGACTGCTCCTACATTTGTACTTGCAACGATCCCCTGGAGATAGGTGAGTCGTGTTTATAGTACGCGTCATTTATGTTTAGCGCTGGACGAGTATAGCTGCGCATCGGTAGAATCGCTCTCGTAATTGACGTATTGGTGCTCAAAGACAACACGACTGGGACAACCAATCAACGCTCGCGCACCCGACGATCACGCGCCCCGCGCGCCGCGCCAACACCTCGATACCTTATTTTTGACTTCTGCGCAGGTTTCGTTCAGCGCTAAAGATTCGTGACGCGACCTATAACTATTTATTTATTTGTAATCATTAAAACTGTTACTTACGAATTAACAGCGTTTTTCAATTACAGAGCATAGTGCGAGATTTCAATGAATGTCAATTTAAGAAAAATATTTGTTAATTTAATGTCATTGCACATGTGATTGCACGCACCAAGCGAAAGCACTACGCAGTACTTTTGATAGTGCTCGATATATGAAGATAGAAAGATGTAGTTGAACGTTAAGCATTATGACGCATTATGCGGTCTAATGACTAATCGAACCATTAATCACACTAATTGTCAAAGTTAATAGACTTGAGGCATGCTTAAATTTGATTTACGTATGAGAATTTGGCTTTAAGTATAATCCATATTTCCATACTAATATTATAAATGCGAAAGTAACTCTGTCTGTCTGTCTTTTCATCATGCTAAAACTACTGAACCGATTAGAAGGAAATTTCGTATAAAGATAGTCTAGAGCCTGGGGAAGGACAAGGCTACTCTTTTTTTTAATCAACACCCAAAAGGTTGAGCGAGGCGTTGTTGAAACTTTTTATAATTTTACGCTTTCACGGCCAAACCGTTGAACCGATTGTAATGAAATTTGGTACACAGATGGTCTAGAGCTTGAGATAAAACATAGGCAACTTTTTAACTGGAAAAAAGGTTATAAAGGGGGAAGGGGTGGTTAAAGTTTATATGAAAGTCGACGCGGACGGAGTCGTGGGCAACAGCTTCATATATTCAGCATCATATAATAATTTCCAGCAATGAATCAAGCCCACCAGTGGGCCAACTATTCTTCAGCGGTCTCATCAAAACGCGAACTCTCGCTCAACTAAAGAGACGTCTGCAAGAAGCGATAACATACCACCACAACGAAATCGATAAACTCAATCGAGAACAGACAATCGATTCTCCCGATACATCGACTCGATTGGTCGAAACAAATCCAACTTCTGATGGTTTATTCGAGGAATTATCGATTAGGGATATGGTTGAGTCGATTGATGAATCGAGTGATGGTGTTGAGGAGATGGAAAATGTTGATGTTCAAGGTGTGGTGAAGGATACCTCTGATGATGATAAAAAGCATTTGCTGGCTTACCACACTGGCGCTGAAAGGTTAGTATTAGGCTTATATGTAAGTAGTATGAATAATTCTTACTAATGTAAATTAATAATAATAATAAATAGTTATAGCTAAACTTAGATGTGTTTATATTGGACAGAATGAAAAAGCATTTATTAAATAGAGTATTCATTAAAACAATACACAGAGAAAGACACAATTTTGCTCAGCATGTTGGTGCTCCAAGTTTGGTTTTTACAGTTTGTTGCGTAGCTCCAATGCTGATTTTAATAATTTTAGGTTACTCCGGGAGTACAGTCGCTGGCTAGATGAAGGGGAGAAAACGCGAGCGTGGCCGCACAATGCTGACATCTCTAGATTTATACCGGAACAGGCAAGTTCAATATGAATTTGGGTTATTTAAATTTAAATAAAAAAATTGCATTACAAATATTTTTTTATATGTCAAATTCGGGTGTTTTATTATTTTGCCTAGGAACTGTTTATAATTTCTAGACGTTATAGAAAATAGCGGATTATATAGATGGCTGGTAACATTATTAAAAGTTCCGGTTCGCACTGTACTATAGTCCTAAAGAAAACTACCTATGCGATGGACGGACCAGATAAAAAGAGGAGTGGGTTGTCCCATAAATAAATGAACAAAAGAACAGCGGTCAGAGAGGAATATAGGCGCATTGTTTAAGATGCCACGTCTGTCAAGTGCCGAAAAACAAGTCTTTTAACTTTGAGATTATCGCAACCTGTAACTCGATGTATCATAAAAATATATATCACAAAGAAAGTCTATTTCAGGCTCTATCAGCGGCGTGGTCAGCCTCGGTGCCACACACGAAGCAAGAAACTAGTGACGCTCCTGTGTCTCCCCCGCGCGCCTCCTACCACGAGATGGCGCTCAAAGCTATTCGCAGCATTAATGCCAATTATACCTACGACAGCCTCAGGTTTGGAAAATCTCATTTTTATATTAATACTAGCTGTGCCCGCGACTTCGCCCGCGTAGAAAAGTGACTTTGGGCAGCATGTTTTAAAATGCCTAACCCGCGCCAACAAACGTTCAGCCACTTCAACGTGATTCTTCAAATTGCCATAACTTTTTTTTTTATCAACCGATTGACATGAATTAAACACTAAATATTAAGTGAAGCTTACCACAATATATCATTGAAAACCCCATCTAGATAGAATAATCCGTATCTGAGATTAGCGTGCACAAACAAACTATATATATAGATTTATTAATCAAACACACTAAAATAACCTTGTCATAATATATTCTCTGACATATAAATATAATAATAACTACTTATCAGCAAATCAAACAGCTGTTTTAAGATTTTTCTATTGACACTTTTGGAATTATTTTTTGTTTTTTCAGAGAAAAGAAATATAAGGTTGAATCTTTAGTCAAAGATGTTAATTTCCAAGACGCTCGCGCCGTGCTTAAGTCTATTGATCAACGATTAGGTGAAGTCGTGGATTTTGCCAAGTGAGTAATCTATACTATCTATACTAGTCTATACTAATATTATAAAGAGGTAAAGTTTGTGTGTTTGTTAAATTGTAAGGGGTAATTTCGGGATCTACTGACGAGATTTTTTAAATTCTTTTACCAATAGAAAGGCACGTCATTGTTGAATGTCATTGGGGCTATATAAAAAAGGATTGTTAACATTATGCCCAACGAAGTGGGCACGGGTCCGCTAGATTTAGATAATTTTAGCTTGGCGACATTCAGCTTGCGTAATGGTTAATGTTCATCGTGTTCTTCAATAAATATGTAAAAAAATGGAAGAAATAAATAGTAAAAAACTTGAGAGGTGTAAGAACCAAGGGGGATGGAACTAAGTTCCATTCGCCTAATAAGTAAAGGAATTGTAATATAATATTATTTTTAATATACATAATATATTTAAAATAAAAATACGGATCGGAAATAACTGGCAAGCTTTCTTTGAGAGAGAAAGAGACACACACGTACGTTGCGTAGCAAAAAGTGACGTCACAAGTTTTGGTCTCAAGTTTATTCCGTTAAGCCCGCGCACGTAACGCGGACTGGAACTACGCATCAATATTTATTGACTGTCATTCTTTCCTCTTTAAGTCTCATCTCTTATCTTGAGGTTTCCTTATATAAAGGTAACAAACGAATCATCTTTTTGTTTGTTGATTATAGAAATTTTAGTTTGAGTCCGGTTTTAACTATACTTTTTTCCATGTTTAAACCAGAGAGTGGACAGCGGAAGTGAATCGCATTGGCCAGCTGGACGGCCAGCTGTGGGAGCTGGTGGGCAAGCTTCGCGTGCGGCGGCCGCTGCCGCCAGTCAACAAGGCGTGTCCGCAGAACTGCAAGCCCATCACTATACATATTGCGGTAGTGTAAAAATGTTTTTATATTCTTTTTTCATAAACGCATAGGTTAAAACGTTATTGGCGTCCTTTGAGTTCCATATCCAAGGAAAACGAACGTGATTCTTTTATTCGTTTTGGCTCAATTTTGATAACAACAATACTTGAAAAAAATATTAATATTCAAATCAAAAATTGGCACTTGGTCGAGTTTATGTGTTTCAGAATGATTATTTAACTTATTTATTTTTTATTTGATACGAAAAAATCGGATGGGGCTGTGCCGAGGCACACGGCCGTTAGTTTTAACGTGAATCGATGTTAGGGAATCGTTTTTAAAGTAAAAAATTGAAATGATTGACGCTGTTTTAACAGCGAGCTGACTATATAAGTGAAATATTCACACCACATTTTTGTTTCTAAGACTAATAGTTTTCTTAATTATGAAGGTACGATGAGATAGACCTAATCGTTACGGTCCACTTTTTAACTTGGTACTCGTATGTTTCGGCGCGATTTTAATGACGTTTCACGTCAAGAAACTTTATGAAACTTAGTTTTTTTTTTTAATTTGAAGGAAGACGAATGGTGCATAGCAACTGGAGTTGAACGTGAGATACAAGAAAATAGGTTTGTAGTTTTGTCTTTGACACAAATTCTTCTTTAAATAAATTAAATAATGTTCTTTTTTAATGAAATGTACCCCTTAAATTTTATTTTTTATTTTTTGGAAAAAATTCACTTTAAACAATATGGCATCGTAATTTTGTATATGTTTTGTTATGTTACTACAGTGATTCTCAACCACTGTACTGCGGCACTTTTGTGTGCCGGTAATTTTGCAGATTTGCAAATTAAATTATATCATTTAAAATGAAAAATATTTTGATTAATCCCTTAATTATCGTGTAGTTATTATTGTACTATATATTACTTTATTTCGCATATTACAATTTTTTGTCATAAACTATTTATGCAGTGTGTTGTTGTAAGTAAATCATTTTTATCCTTTCCGTTGTGTGTCGCGAAATTTTGAACGAACATGTAGTATCATTATACTACATGTTATAAGGGATTTATAAATAAATAAATGACTGTTTCGTAATACTATGACGATTCAAGTGTAACTGTATACAGTAGGATAGTTGAATAAAGATATATATTTATATATGTATATAAACAGACGCGCGTACCGTGCGTGCGTGCGGCGTCTGTGCCGCGCGCGCCCGCACTTCGCGCGCACTGCTGCTGCTTTGCTCTCCTGTGCCAGGTATGTAACTATATATGTTCACCGGAGGTAGGGTATAGTACGGGTCACGAAACTTTAGCGCTGAACGAAACCTGCGCAGAAGTCAAAAATAAGGTATCGAGGTAGCGGCGCGGCGCGCGGGGCGCGTGATCGTCGGGTGCGCGAGTGTCGATTGGTTGTCCCAGTCGTGTTGTCTTTGAGCACCAATACGTCAATTACGAGCGCGATCCTACCGATGCGCAGCTATTCTCATCCAGCGCTAAACATAAATGACGCGTACTATACCTTCGCAGGAGACCGACTGGGTGGGTACCCCCACAGTGCCAGACATTCTACCGCCTGAACAGTAATGTGCAAATGTTACTGTGCTCCGGTTTGAAGGGCACTGTAGCCAGCGTAATTACTGGGCCAATGAGTCTTAACATCTTGTAACTCAAAGTGGGGAGCGTCAATGTAGTGCACCCCTGCCCGGAGCAAAGTTCTGGGTAGCCACTACATTGGTTATGGGCTGGCGTTTCTCTTACCATCAGGAGGGCGTCCAGCTCGTCTCACCATTTCATAGAATTAAAAAAATATGTCAATATTTATGCAAAATCGAGTGGTTACTCGACAAATTTTCTTATTTGGGTTTATTCAAGAATTCTTATCTAAATATGGTCTATTTCATGCTCATTCATTAATCTATGGTATTTTTTTCATTCCAAATTGTTTTGAAATTAAAAAAATGATGTGGTTCTTTTTGGTAAAAGAATAGCCCACTCGATTTTGCATTAATACGTAAATTATTCTATAATCATTATATAGTATAAAATAAAGTCGCTTTCTTCTGTCTGTCTCTTTGTATGCATAAATAGTATATTAATTAATAAATAGTGCTCAGCCACTTATTATGTACTAGCAGCCTGTCCCGGCTACGCACGGGTTTAATATAGATATTACAACGGCAATATAAATAGTACTTTGTCATTCAGATTTTTGTAAGAATTTTATAAGACATTGTTAAGTATTTTTAGAGCCAATTCAAACATATAATCAAGTCTTTTATTTTTGTAACAGTATAATATAGTATAGTTAATGCTATTGGCAGACGCACGTGCAGCGCGGCGAGCGCGGAGGACGCGTGCGAGCGAGTGTGGCGATACATGCCTCTCGCTCACTCGTGCGTGCTCGCCGCGCAACTGCTCACCAACGTCGCTACAATCATTGCCGAGGTAATACATTCAATTTTATACTCCAATATTTTTTTTTATTCAATTAGCCAATCAAGTATGTATTTACTGAATAGCTTTTCTAAAATTATATTTTAGTTATTATACAGTGTTCCATTACGCTATTTTGTGTCGTTTAAGTTTGACGTGTCCTTGTGTTTGTGGTATAGTGTGGTGCGAACGGGTGACCTATTAGAATCATGAAATAAATACGATTGTCACTAAGTTGACTTACAATCGATACAAGATGGCCGCCCTAACATTTTTTTTTTTATTATTTTAACTCGTAATATAAGGCTGTGTATAGTACGCGTCACGAAATTTTAGTGCTGAACGAAACCTGCGCAGAAGTCAAAAATAACGTATCGAGGTAGCGGTGCGGCGCGCGGGGCGCGTGATCGTCGGGTGCGCGAGCGTTGATTGGTTGTCCAGTCGTGGTGTCTTTCTCGCACCAATACGTCAATTACGAGCGTGATTCTACTAGCGCTAAACATAAATAACGCGTACTATACATAGATGTATATCGCGTAGACTAATATTGAAGCGGTAGAACGGTATATATGTATGTGTAAAACTTACATTCTCTTAATCGACCACACGCACACAAGACCATCAATAATGTTGCTGCTATAAAAAAATTACCATATAAATGTAGAAAATTTTAAATTTACGAAATTTCGAATTTTGCTTCTACGAAAAACTTACAAACTTAATTTTGATAATTTGTAAAGTAGACAAAATTGTCTACTTTGGAGTGGGTTCATTTTGCGTGCTCACATTGCGGTTCCCGGTGTTGTTATTCTATGGCTGTGTGTCGGTTCCATTGCATCGCAGAAGTGGATATGCGGCGACGGTGGTCGGTGCGCTCGCCTACTGGCCCGCTGGGGCGGCGGCGCGGGCGGCGCGGGCGGTGCGCGCGCGCAGCTCGCGCTGTGCTCCGCGCTCGTGGCCCCCGCGCTCCTGCCGCTGGCCGACTGGCCGCTGCTCTACACCGCTATCTGCGACACCAGTCTGCCTTCCGACGCCGCTTTTAGCTATTTGTCCAAGGTAACAAGTGCATTTCTTGATTTATATTTAATTATATCGCTATTTAGTTCCATACCGCGCTCTGCGTGCTAGACCAAAAAAACTTGGGAACTAAACCAAAAGTTGTGAAGACAATTTCTGCTATAGATTTCCACCGTGCGGCGAGTGCGTGTCTCTCTGTCTCTCTCTTTCTCTCGTAGAAAACGAGCCGGTTATTTCTTTTTTTTAATAAAATAAAAGTATTACAGTTCCTTCACTAATTATATATATATTTTTTGCTTTTGTTTTTCCCTTCTTAAAACCCGGTACTATTTGATTAGCTTTGATTACATTTCAAATCATAATAAAAATTGCATATGTAATCGATTTTCTAGCTTTTAATTTAGACCAAATCGAAAAATTTGTTATTAATAAAACATATTTAATATTTTCAGCTGGACATGTCCCGCTGGGGCCACGGGGCGGAGTCGGCACAGCGACAAGAGATGTTGCGTGTGATGCTGCGCACCGCGCAGAAGTGGGGGGCGAAGCCCGAGCCGCAGCATTACGTGCTCATTGAGGTACTTGACACAAGCTCTCCTGCCACGGTGTTTGTAATTATTATACTCCTCCGAAATGGCTCAATCGATTTTCGAGAAATTTCGTGAATAGGACATCTATTTTTCATCCCCCTAAATGTTGGGGTGGTCCATCCCTAATTTTTTAATTTATTTTTTCGCATCGCGTCGCGTCGTCTATTTATTTTTGATTAATAATATTAATAAATATTTGCCCCAATTCTCATAGTCCTAAGGCATAGACCTAAACGTAAGTGACGTGAACACGAAACTGTTTAGTTCCCACTTTAAAAACGATAGATTTATTTCGTGTTAAACCGATTAACTATTTTACATCGCAATAAATTTCATTAATAATTTATTATACACATATGTTTTTTGCTAAAAATATTACAAAGTATATTATGCTACTCTCCACAAATCAGTTGTAACTTACAAAAGCGCCATCTCTCAATGGATTAAATGAAACTATACCTTAATATAATCAATAAAAATTTCTGACTGCCAGCGACTTCACCCGCGTAGAAAAGTGACTTTGGGCAGCATTTTTGAAAATGCCTAACCCGCGCCAACAAACGTTCAGCGAGTTCAACGTGATTCTTTAAATTGCAGAACTTTTTAATTTATCAACCGATTGACATGAATCAAACACTAAATGTTAAGTGAAGCTTACCACAATATACCATTGAAAACCCCATCTAGATAGGATGAGCCGTTTCTGAGATTAGCGTGTACAAACAAACAGACAAACAGGCAAAAATTCCAAAAATCATTGTTTTGGGTTCTGTTGCATTAATAAAGGTCTCCCATAATATTTTTTCTCATATAACTTCCATGTACAGACAGCGACTCGTTACGTTTTTATTATATGTATTGACTAATATAAACTGTGTTATTACTTCTCGTATATAATAATAGTTAAAAGAAACTAAAAAAACACGCTTTTTATAGAAAACCGAACTAAAAAATAGAAAATAAATTTTAATGAATTTAAATTAAGAAAATAGTGTGAATAAAAAAAAATATTTTATTTTAAATGAATACAGCAGCCGGTAACTTACGTACTTAATACTTATAAAGTCATAAACATCCTGTCCAGTTGCTAGGTGTACAGTCGGCGGCGCTGGTGTCGGCGCGCGAGCTGGACGCGTGGGTGTGCGCGTGCGTGCGCTGCGCCGCGCGCTGCACGCTGCCCGCAGTCTTCTGTCTACATCTCGTCAGTGCTGTGGCTACGCTAGCTGGATCTCTTACTTTCGATCAGGTAACTCTTCTTCTTAGTCGGACACTCGTGGTACATGGATAGGTGATATTTGGGTTGTGAGCTTTGTGGAGTAGTTATCCCGACGATGTGCTTCCATCGCGTTCGGAATAGGAATCCCACAGGGTAAATACCTAAGTAAAATAAGGATTCCGTTCGGAAAGGAAGATTCCTTAAGGAACTCCTTATTTTTTAAAAAAAAACAGCCATAATTGCTATAAATACGGTAAATAATTGCTATAATTTGGGCGGATATAAACAAAATAATTTTTTTTATAAAAAGGAAGAAAGGAAAAATATTTATGTTAGATTACATTACATACAAGCATAATAGCATAAAAGCAATACATAATATACTTTGAACAAGCTATAAATCAATTAAGACAGAAAGAAGTTTTGAATATTTCGATGAATGTTATTTTTGTTTTTAAATTAATAATAATAATAATAAATAATAGCGCCATCTAGTTCCAAGCTAAGCAGATGCTTGTGTTATGGCAACTTGATAACGGAATAAATTGCATATACATACTTTTCTTTCGTATATACATATACACAATACATACTCGTAGTAACACTCAGACCCCAGAAATATACACAAATATGTAAATTATAAATATATTTATTCCACGTCGTGGGGATCCACGTCGAAAAAATATATTTCCCACCCCCGATTCTTCGCGCAGAAAGCAGCTATGGTACCATTGCGCCAAGCGGTCGTACGTTTATGTTTGTACATTTTTGTTTGGCTATGACAGCTTGATGTTATTTTTTTTTTTTTCGAATAGTGCGTTCAAACAAACAAAGTCATCATAATATTAGTATAA
>JADANM010005714.1:1866807-1906304 GCA_026213755.1 Eurema hecabe
CTTTTACCTCTCCCGGGTCATTGTCCGGGATCTTTATCCACATATGTATATAGTAGCTAACAATTTAATAATAAATTTGAGGATGGATGGATACCGCACAGTTTTCCCCGTCGTTTTAATAATTAAGATCCAATAACAGCAGATGAACCTCAGATTCACCTACTGCTATTTCTCCTGTTTGCCCCCACCGCCACCTTTCCAAAAAAGGCTAGTAGATGCGGTCTGGAAGCCTTCTCTGCCAAGATGTTTGATAAGGCCTCTTTCGTAAGTTTTCTCTCTATTTTGGCTTCCAGGTCGCACCTGGCAGCGCCGTTTATAGGGCAGTCTAGCAGCAGGTGGAAAACGTCCTCGGGGGTTTCTCGGTCGCACTCACAGTAGGGATCGTCTTTAAGATGAAACCTATGCAAGTACGCCGCAAAACCCCCGTGTCCTGTGATGACTTGTGCGGTATACCGTTCCAGGTCAATGGATCGCAGAGTTTTGTATGCGTCAACAACGTTAGGTAGAAAGATCTTTGTGACGGCTCCTGTACCACCGGATATGTATCTTTCGTTGAACTACCTTATTGAATCCTCCCTGAGTAGTTTCTTGATATGAGATATTGGGCATTTGGAATAATTGTTTGCTGTTTTTAATTTTGTGGCGGCTTGTTTTGCCAGTTCGTCGGCTCTTTCGTTCCCGAGGATTCCTGCATGTGCCTTCACCCAGAACAGTTTAACAGAGGTGCCGTCCGCGCTCAACGTCGCTATCCTTTCCCTAATAGCGTAAGCGAGCGGGTGACACGTGATTACAAGACTTTAGGCGGGCTTAAATTTAATTTGCGTGTACTAGTTTGTTTTATACTACGTGATGGTACTTGCAGGTGTCCGTAGCCCTGGGGGTGGTGGCGGCCATGGCGCGCGGGCCGCTGGCGGGCGGGGCGCGGGCCCGCCTGCGCGCTGCAGCCCTGGCCGCGTGGCGCACGCGCCGCCTGTGCGAGGCGCCCTCCCTCACGCACCACCCCTGCGTGCACCCCGACCAGTCAGTACCTTAGCACCTTGACTAAATTTTTTTTTTAAATAATTGTTCATAACTGTTATAAATACAAAATGAAGAAAATACAATAAAATAAATAAACAGGAAAATAACAGCAAAGGGGGAGGTCTCAGCTTGAGCTACACAGAGTAGGATACTATGTGTAGCGCTGGTTTTCAGCCTCCACGTTACAGCGAATTAAATCAGATGGGTCACGTAAAAATAAACATGAAATTTAATAAATTATAGAAAAAAGGAAGAAACACAAATTTAAATTTTGAATAATAAAAAATAGTAATAACACGATAAAGGAAATTAAAGGAAAGGACTAATATGAATAATAATAATAATAAATATTTTCAGGACATTTTTATACACAGCGCCATCTAGTTTCAAGCTAAGCAGAAGCTTGTATTATGGCAACTAGATAAGAATAAATTACATATACATACATTTCTTTTAATTTGTAAATACATACATACAATACATAGCAACACCCAGATAATACTAGATCACAGCTCAGAATATACTGGTTTATCCATCAAAGATATTGGAATGTATAGCAAAGTAGTACGTAGTATCCCTTACTACCTAGGGGGAACCTAGCAGCTTACACTTTTGAAGTATCTATATAACTGACTATTACTACTAGCATTTGGTGTAAAACACAGTCTGGTTGAATAAACCCTTTATAACTATATTTCATAGGGCGCGTTTCACTTATTGCCGAAAAGCAGTCGGCTTTACAACTGAAGGTTGAATTTTATCCTTTGCTAAATAATTTTTCAGTTAATTATATTTTATAAATCTAGAGTTGACTGGAAACTTAGCCTTCGGTCTAGCCTTTTTTTCATTCAGTCTAGGTATATCTTGCCTTAAATCTAGATCTAAATCAATTCGAGATAAGTCTATTAAGTATTATTAATAATATTTAGTCTATTAGTAAGATAAGTATATTCAAAATCTAACTAATCTACTTCTAAACTAAATCTCATAGTACAGTCTCAGTCTTAATAAACATCTATGCCTAGTCTGATTCTAAACGTCGCCATAGTTATATTTACCTAATATAGTATATTAAGGTAATCTTTAATCTTTGTTGTTCCAGCGACGGCAGCAAGGAGCACTCGTCGGGCGTGCGCTACATCGGCGCGTGCAACTGCGGGCGCAGCAAGTGTCCGCGCGACGACCCGTACTCGGTGCGCGCGGCCAACCACGCCTTCTACGCGCGCGCCGCCGACGACTGCGCCGCGTGCCGCGTGCTCACCGCCGTAGCCTTCCCCGTGTTCCAACCGTCTACGCCGACGTATAGGTGAGTGTGTGTGTGTGCTACGTGTTTTAACCCTCTACGCGTACATATAGGTGTATGTGTGTGTGTGCTACGTGTTCCAACCGTCTACGCCTACGTATAGGTGTGAGTGTGTGTGTGTGTGTGTGCTAGCTGGTCCAATCGTCTACGCCTACATTGAGGTGAGTGGGTGTGTTTCAATCCTCTATGCCTACATACATTTCAGCTATATCTATCTATACATATAATAAAAACGTAACGAGTCGCTATCTGTACATGGAAGATGTATGAGAAAAAATATTATAGGAGACCTTTATTAACGCAATAGAACCCAAAACACTGATTTTTGGAATTTTTGTCTGTTTGTTTGTGCACGCTTATCTCAGAAACGGCTTATCCTATCTAGATGGGGTTTTCAATGATATATTGTGGTAAGCTTCACTTAACATTTAGTGTTTAATTCAAGTCAATCGGTTGATAAATAAAAAAGTTATGGCAATTTAAAGAATCACGTTGAACTCGCTGACGTTTGTTGACGCGGGTTAGGCATTTTCAAAAATGCTGCCCAAAGTCACTTTTCTACGTGGGCGAAACCGCTGGCACAGCTAGTATTATATAAGACTATAATTAACAGTATGAATAAGTTAGTAACATATGTAGAAGTGATAAAAGAAGTATTAAACTGTTCCAGAGCGGCATCAGTCAAAGGATCAGAGGGTAGTCAAGAGAAACCAGAGCAGCAAAATGAGGAAGGCTCCGGGGAATCCCCTGCACTATCACTTCCGCGATCTGAAGGCTGGTCAGCTCCGGATGAACTGTCTCCTGGCTCCGAGAAAGATGATGATGATGAAGAGGAACCGGCCTGCAGTGATGATGCTATTGATGTTATGCCTGTTCGTGGAGATTCGACTACGGGTATGTTTCTTGCTATTTTTGTTGCACTAAGGTTTGTAGAGACTAATCTATCGTACCGCTTAAAGTCAAAGTCAAAAGTATCTTTATTCCATTAGGCTACATAAAGTAACACTTTTGAATCGTCATGGTATTACAAAACATTTACCACCGGTTCGGAAGGCACTTAATAAAACTTGATGTGCGCTAAATTTTGTTTATAGTAATTTTTAAAATAATTTAAAAGTACATTTTTCAGCAAAAAGTTGCTAAAATAAAGTTCCCAAAAATCTCATCTTTAGAAACATTATCTTCGTTAAAATGTCAGTCAGCGTAAGAAGTAGTCTTAAAAAATGGGGAAAGGGAAAGAAATAGAATTCGATATTTTCTAAACATAACCTAAAACTGATTGATTTCCACATTAAGCTTATTCATCATAATAAATATTACTTAAAAACTTTAAAATCAATCAATCTGTTTAATATGTTGAATATAACCCTTTCAGAGAAAGTAATAAGCCGTCAGCCCTCAACAACGGAGTACCTCCCAGGCATGCTTCATACGGCAAGTCCTCCCGGTCTACTGCCGTGCTTCCCGAGCTGGTCCTTGGTCTGTCTAGGACCATCTTCGTTGTACTCCCACAGCCTCGGTCTACCTGAACACTTGCAGCCAGGATTCCTGCCGCATACTAACTATTTACTGCCCTGGGATTGTACTGTGCGGTAATATACTGATTAGAATGATTTTACCGGCTCGAAGGACCATTGAGAATAGTTCAAATTTAAGATATTATTTGTTTACTCTCCTTTATTGGTGATTTTATCTTAGTTTTTCTTAATGTTATTTAATCTTCTGCCAAATATATTATTGTATTTATTTATTTAAAAAAAATCCTTCAACAAAAATTCACTGTACATAGAAAAATATATGATATTGTTGACAATAGTTTTATGATTTTTTTTATAATAAGATATAGCATGCGTTCAACATAATATTTGTTCATACAGCATATTACTTTAAAATTACTAAGTTAAATACACAAAACTATAGTATTAATTTAAAAGAAGGTGCCAGTTACTTTTTGGAAATACAGTATGTATGTTAGTTTGTTTGTTGCTCTTTCACGCACAAATTTCTACAGGGTAGACCTTAGATTAAGGCATAGTATATTTCTTATCCTAAATTTTGTATCAAATTCCAAGTTTTTTGGTTATAATATTTGGTTAAATACAATAAAACCAATTATTTTCAGTATGGAGCAAGCGAACGTTTGGCGAACGTCGACTCGAGGGCGGGGCAAAGGTGTCACGCCTCACAACCTGACTGTCAAGATATTCATTGGCTTCGAGTATGAGTGCCCCAGAGGACATCGGTATTACTCTTTTCCTATAAAGTACTTTAAGAGACCCTTATTCGAGAAGTCATGAAGATTAAAAAAGTCGCTTTCTCTGTCCCTAAATCTCTATGTATGCTTAAATCTTTAAACTACGCAACCGATTCTGATTCAATTTTTTTTAAAGATAGGGTGATTTCAGAGGAAGGTTTATATATAATACATCGAGCTAGGCGTATCGCTAGTTAAATATAAATTTAAAAATTGTTAAATTTATATCTCAAAAACCAACTGTTAAAAATAAATTACATATAGTCTTATCACTCATGACAAAATTTTTAAGTCTCCTTTGCTTATATTTTGTAAGTCATTTTGAACAGTTATTCGAATTGTAAAGTTGTATCATTGTTTGCATATACGAGTATCTTGGTAATTTTTTTTTTGTTTTTTTTTTTAATTTCAAGTTAAACAAAAATAGAACATAATTTACCTATTCGTTTGATTGCAGGTTCATGATGTCGTCCCCCGACACGGTGATGAACGGGGGCAACATGGCGTGGCCCCGGGACGTGGCGGGGGCGGCGGTGGGGGGCGCGGCGGGGGCGAGACTGGCAGCTAGCGCCATGCCCCTGTTCGCGCCCTGCATATGCCGCCCCAACACTATGCTCGCGCAGCTGATGCGCCTGCACGTGGTCACGCCGAAAGCTGCTGTCCATGTCACCCTTGACCCTAAGGTAAAGATCAAAAGTTACAAAAGTGAGTGATCTAAGAGAAAGTTTAATGTGTATAATACATGCATAAATAAGACCAATAAGTATGTGTCCTCATGAAAACAGAACACATGTGTACAGTTCATGATTGACATGACCATCTGTTTACCAAATTTCATTACAATCGGTTCTGCGGTTTGGCCGTGAAAGAGTAAAATTATGAAAAGTTTCAACCTTTTGGGGGTTGATTAAAAAAACAGTAGCCTATGTCCTTCCCCAGGCTTCTAGACTATCTTTGTACCCAATTTCGTTCTAATCGGTTCAGTACTTTTATACTTTACATTCTCAATTTTAAAAGTGTTATTTGCTGTTCTTCAATCTCCTTAGTACATTGACTATCTGATACCATAATATTCATGTTTCAGGTTCAACCAGTTCCCGGAGGTCCAATCTTCATCCCTCAGCCAGAATCTGAAGGTCCAGTGAAATTAAGTGCCTCAGCGTACTGGATATTAAGGCTGCCTTATATCTATGCGGATGAAAGAGGACCAATACCAAGACCTAGGAATTCCAGCGGTCATATGGGCACAATGCTCACCCCCCTGTTTGGTCTACAAGAATAAATGTTATTTGATATTAATATTGTTTTATTTAGACATAACCTGTTATTATGTTTTATATTGAATAAATACACTGGTACAAATGTGAAAAATAGTTTTTGTTTTTAATCTGTTAACTTCTTAAAGTACTTGTTGGATTTAAGGAATACTTTATGCGTCTACTAAATATAGATAATTACTTTTTTTTCTAGTATTAACCGAAAATTGAGTGTCTAATCAAGCCAGATGTTTTAAGATTTGTGTATCAAATTCTATAAATAGAATTGTATGATAATATATCAAACTAAAAAGCACTGAAAGTATGGGTCAGATTTTTATAATATTTTTTTTATATAATCTTATACGTACTTAGAAAAAGTGGAAGTCAACATAATGCTCAAGTATTAACATGAGAAACATCATAATTATATCTTACTAACAATAATATTATGCCCAATGAAGTGGGCAAATCTTTTTTTTATATAGCCTATGACACTCAGCAATAATGTAGCATTCTATTGGTGAAAGAATTTTTAAAATCGGTTCAGTAGAAGAAGTATATGAACTGCTCTTTAAGAAAAAAACATAGTTTTATGGCACTCATAAAGTTTAAAGGTAGCCTAACTGCGAAGCATATTTTTATTCGCGTATATGTGATAATGAAACATAATATGAATATTTCTCTTAAGCGAATTGATTGTGAAAACTTTAATATTATTGTTTTACATATAAAATAACATCCATTTCAAGTAACCGAAATTAATTTAGAGACAATAATTAGCACGCTCGTTTAAACATACCTCAAAATATCATTTTAATCACTTTAAAAGATATAAGTTATACAAATCACATAGTCAAAATTAGATTTCATCAATAATTTGACTATCAAAAATAAATTCGAATGTTCACACATGCGCACTGCTGTCTGTAGTGGGGCGAAGCGCGGGAAAGTTTCGAAACTTTTTTTTGTTATCTGCTCTTGATACATCACTTTTTAGTAAACTTTTTAAACATAAATACAAAGAAAAAATATTAATTAGTTTTTGAAAAGTTGTTTGTAATAAATTTTGAAAAAAATATAATTTAAAAAAAATATATTGTGTCGTTGATACGAAAGTGGGCGTGTCGTACTACCCCTTCCGTGATTGGTGGGGAGGGTGGTAGGAGGTTGCTACTTCGTGCTGCGCTGCGCTCAATGTCCCCGTCAGTTGTTTGGGTGCTTCCAACGCGTTAAGAAGTCGGCAGGAAACTCTGCCCGTCTGAGTACTCATCGGCAATTGAAACTTTTTTGGCGGCACTATGCCGCTTTTGCAACAGGTTAGTGCGCTCTTTAATTATTTTGCGACTTGGAAGTGTGAAGCTATCTTTTTTCTTTCCTATGTTTAAATCTCGCACGCATGTTTAAATTAACGGTTTAACTTTCTACCCTCTATTTATTTTTGAACTATTTAACTTTTTAAACTAACTTTTTGAAATGTGTATAATCTAATAGAATATAATAATAAAGCCTGCTTTAATAATTTATTTTTAAATTTGATAGGAAAATGGACGCGGTGACGGTTCTAGAGAGAACCGTCGCTCGTTCGCAGAATTTCTGGGTTTCGACGCATCTCAGCTGACGGAGCCAGCGGCGGCCCCACAGCCTTCTAGAAGCAACGTAAGTTTTCCTTAATTTATGCTTTTTAAATTTTAAAATTGGAACGCTTGTAATTTTTTTGTAATAAAAACTGCTTTTGCCGTCTACCCACCTTTTCGAAATTTAAATTCAAAGTCAAATCTTAACTGCCATAGCGAAAGGAGTTGAGCGCCAAATGTTGCTCAAGTTTTCGATATAAAATAGCAATGCCGGCTAAACTACGGCCAACTCGCGCCGCAATTGGCAATATTTTTTCAACTTTCCTCCATTCGGTGGCCGTTTATTTGAAAACGCGTGCATCATAAAACGGCGCACCCTAATGCACTCTGCAGTGGCTCGGAGTCGCAATATTTGAGTACAAAGCACTGTAGTTTTATTGTCCGTTCATAATATACGTACGACATCCGTTTTGATGCCAGTTAATGTGTAGGGGTGGCTGGCAGTTCGTATTAATGGCCCGCCCGTGCCAAATAATGCAGCCCAGCCTATGCACTTGCGTTATCTTGAGATTCGGATTATCTTATTGCTTTTATTGCTATTTAATAAAGGAACAATTAAGAACTCTACCCAAAAGCAATTCAAATTGAATATGGTCTAGTCTCTATGAAATAGAAAGTTAGTATTTAGTGTCTACCCTCCTAAAATTTCTTGACGTAGTTAGTTCAAATTTTTAGTTAGGGGTAGTTAGGTCTTCCTAAATACAATGGGAATTAAAAGTAGTCTCACGTAGCTTTTATTTTCAACATTTATTGACGTAAGCTTAACAAATCAAATTCAAAGAACTGATAGACAGTAGTGATCTAAGCATAATTGTTATGGAGTCGGAATGTCGCGTCTTAAACCTACTGAACGAAACTTTGTAACGAATCTTCACAGCACTTAATTACTAATCCTTTAATAGTCTAAAAAACGGTCTTAAATTTTATTTTATTACGTCAAGTGAAATAGTTTTCAAAATCCGATGCAATATGCGCATTCTACTGCGAATAGCTTGATGTTAAATATTCAGTTGTTTTAATTTCGTCTCCCGATCAATAGCTCGGATGGACCTCTAAATATACCCGGAAATCTGTTTAAAAATAGTTCGCGCTTAATGTTACTCGTGCAATTTGAACCTTCTGCATCTGAACTTATGTTTATAAACGTTATAAGTAGCTTAGGTAGATATCTAAATCTAATCTTCCCGCCAGTTTGCCCCCTATGTTGTTGAAAATTGTGATTTGTCGATTAAGTATATTTAGGCAATACTTGAATCTATTAGAGTAAAAGGTTTATTATAAAAACTAATTGCGCTCCGCAGTTTATCCTCGCGAAGCCCATTTTTAATAATTTTAAATTTTGTAAGGGATGCGTTAGGTAAGAGATTTTAATCTCTAAACTAGGTGTTCAGAGCAAAGTTATTTCCATCCTCCATTTTAATTATAGGTATGACGAAATATATGAAACAAAAGAAAACGGGGCAATTAAACCTCTTTTATTACTAGTAACTAATTTTCTAAGAAAAGGTGCTTGGAGACGATTCTATCCAAAAGACGCGGCTGCATTAAATATGCGCCCGTAACTTTTGCTTTTTGGCAAACCGCTGCTTTTAAGAAATCCGCGTACTTCACAAAATTTCGCTTGAAATTTGTAATATCTATAATATAAATCGACCTCTGTAAATATATTTCAAATTGCAATTCTTACATGTAAGATAATTACCTCGTATGTCCTCTTATAAGACCCTTTTTAAATCTGCACTTAACAATCTTACCCGATGCGTTTCAAGCACCCAAAACGTCTCTAATCACTTAAATCTATTAGAAATAAATCTTAAGCCTCTATATTTTCGTTACAATAGTCTGTTTTCGGTAACAAAAGTTCCCAATCGTGCACTTGGCAGACGTCGGAGTATCGCCGGCTATTGGCATGGGCTAACAATTTAATATTGTTTGTATAGGCTTATGCCAAGCAGTAGCTTTAATCGCGAGTACGCGACCCGGAAAAATGTCTCCTTGGACCTAACGCAGCTTCGCTTAAAACGAGATCTAAAAATGTTCGATATGATAAATGTTGTCGCCATTCATTAAATTTTATTATTCCATTTGGATTTGTAGCCCAGTATTATTGCGTTCGAAACGTTATTCGGTATTATTTCAGCTCGCTTGCTTTTCATAGGGAATTTATTTTGAGTTACCAAGTTTCGTTTATTTGTAATGACGTCAATATAGACGCGTCTGAGACGTTCTTCATGTCGATAATCTAAAATATCTAGGCCTTAGGTTCATTTACATACGCACAATCATTATGACCAGTAAATATCGTAGTTTCAGAGACGCGACGGGATAAAAAGCAGAATTCTTATAGCCTTTTGACTTGGGAATATTCTTTATTTGAAATGTATAAGTATCTATATAAATAAAATAGCGAAAATGTTGCTATATAATATATTGTCAGGAATTGGCGTTTGTTCCCCTTTTTAAGGCATGTGAAAATTAAAATTAATCTTCAAATTTGTTACTATTACGAAAATACTTTTTAGGGTACAGAAAACGCGATTATTAACAGTAACATAATTTCAAAGAAAGCTTATGAACTCTGTAGAAACAGTATTTTATTTAAAAGTTAATTGTAATTATTGGTTATTATTATAATGTAGTTATTTAAACTTGTAAAGGATGACGAATGGCACTGGGATACTCCAGCGAGCCCGGAGGCGGCGCCAACACCGCGTTCCCTCGTGCCATCGACTTGCTTCCCGCCGAGACATCCTACAGCCTTCACGAGCTACAGGTAATGATAATAGAATAGTCTTAATATAAAATATAATAGTCAAATATTAGGAAAAATTAACGTCAGTGTCCCCCTGAGGTATCCCCGAAACGTTAGTACGTTTGTTTGTCCCACCTTTTAGAAGCAGCATTTGGAACCGATTCCTCAATTTCTAGATTTTGCAAACTTGTAAAACCTTACTGAAAAATAAATTTAAATTTGCCACTTTTTCAAGGTTGCGTATACGTTAATGCAATAAAATTAATTTATTTTAAACTTTTATGTTTTTAAAAGATAAAACTGAGACAAGAATTGTGGCTCTATTTTAACTATTGCCAAACAAACGAGCCTAAAATATAACCAGTGACAGAAATTTAGACAAGTTTCATATGACGAACCTTCCATAAACAATTGCGTTAAGTAAAATGACGTGTTTCTGAACATTAATTAGCCCTAAGCAACTGTTGTAGCGAGCGCGCGCGGCCAGGAAGCTGGGCTGAAGAGCCGACCGGTCAAGGAATAACCGACCTTGTTGCCAGTCTGGTAAGTACCATTTTCATATACACTAGCATTTTCCTTTGCATAAATCTTTGTTGTTCTTCGTCCAGCGAGACGTTTTTAAACCAAATGCTGAGGACTATGGTGTTAGCGTGTCGAAGTTGCAAAAATTTTACGAGTTTGTCATGTTGGCTTTTAAAGAAGTAGGATACTTTAGACAATTCCTAAGTTGGAAAATGATTAGAATTACCGATATTTTAAATGAAACAATTTTTATTAGAGATTAGAATATATAGATAGAGCTATACCGTTTAGCTGTAATAGAGTAGTTCGTCTGCCGACTGGGCATTCTTCCTTCTGGGGTTTTATTTACTTTTTCTGATTTTATTTGGTTTAGTTAAAATTGACTAGTTTCTTTCTAACAATTTTACGGAATAACATTATAGTTTACATTGTGATCAAAACGTGAAAAATTTAAGAGTAAAATATTAACGCTACGAATGAATACTCCTTATCCTACAATCCTATTAATAACATTTTAACTTATTCCAGAAGGCTCTGACGGTCCCTACTTCGAAAAACATGGGGTTTACCCCCGGACGGAGCTGCGATTCTCTACATACCTCGCTCACTACGTCCATTCAGGCCACGGTAATTTTTTTATTTTATAACGTAGGGGGCAAACGAGCCGGCAGCTACCTGATGGAAAGTAGTCCTCGCCGCTCATTAACACTATATGCTACACATATGCTGATTTCGTTTTTAAAAACGTCTTTCTAGACAAATTAAAAAATAAATTTGTAATTTAGTTTAGACAATATACATAAATCTTTTGATTTTTAAAGTACGTAACTTATCTCTACATCGTACATAATAATCAATATATCTTTAAAACTAAGAACTGCTAACGAATGGAACTCTTCACGCTTAAAATTTTCCCAATTTGGATCTTCTTAAGATTAGGGTGAATAGGTTCCATGATATGACACGACTTATCTCGCTTACGATCAGGCGTGATCGTGGTCACATGAATGCTTATTCTAAAAATATATATAATTAATTGGATTCAAATGCTAGGTGGAGTCGCATTGGACCTTGGAACAGAATGGAGCAGTATCCCGTAAGAAAGAATTGCTGCCGCGCCGTGCTTCTTTTTGTAAGTATATTCAGTCTAGCCGTGCCCCTGGGGCTTTACCCGCAAAGTTATCTTAGTTTACCGCAAAGTTATTAATATATATTATACACTATTATACCGATATTTACATATCGGGATATCTTGTTAACTGGGCCGTTTTAATATAAGAAGTCTTCTAAATCTATCGAACTGTTTGCCACACTTTCAAACAACACAATTCCAGATTTTATTTAAGTATATGAAAGCAGGACTTTAATTTTATTAGTCTCTTTATTGGCTCGAAATACTAGCAGAAGATTTTTATTGTTTGTACACAGGTGGTGCGGTTGGTGGTGGCGAAGGGACAGCCCTGGTATGGAGCGGGCCTTTGCCTCCGCGTGGGGCTGATGGCGGCGGGTACTCCCCCAAGGTGTTCCTGGGCGGTTTGCCCTGGGACATCTCGGAGCACTCGCTGATGCATGCGCTTAGAAGCTTCCATCCCGTCAGGTGAGTAATATTTTATTTGGTTCATTTTAAAGCCAATGAGTCAGGGCGTTAAACCTTCAAGATTTTTATTTTCAAAGTTTTATGGTAAGAAATAGAATTAGTTTTGTTTCAGCAAACTCTTAGGTTTAAAATGATTTACTTATGGTCATGGTCCATTTGGATCATTAGACATTAAGTTAACAGGTTTAAAGTTCGGTGTTTTTAGTAATCGAATTCTTTATTCGACAATGCTGGATTAAATTTGAATAATTAAATTAGGAATCTTCACGACAACACCTGGTCCAATTTAGGCATTTTTTAATGTTCTTTGCCAAGTCCTAGTCGTTTCTTTTAAATGGCCAGGAAATTTTTTGATAGAAGTTTTAAAAAAATAACTGTTGTCAGGGTGGAGTGGCCGGGGCGCGCGGTGGCGGCGCCGGGCCCGCGCGGCTTCGCCTACGTCACGCTCGAGAGCGAGCGCTGCGTGCGCGCGCTGCTGGCAGCCGCGCGCCGGGACGGCTCCGACTGGTACTTCCGGATCTCTTCGCGGACTATGCGGGCTAAGGAGGTAGGTATAAACTGTATAAGGCGTAGATATGTATATTCTACTAAGCTATATACAGTGTGTTTCAAAACAAGTGTCCGATCCGAAAACCTCTTTAATTTATACCGGTAGTGGGTCCTCATTTTGCTATCGTTTTAAAAAATAACACTTAATTTTTCCAAACAAAAAAGTAAAATTGCAAAACATACATAGCAACACCGTCTCGCGTTCACGTGCACTGCTAGCTATAGGGTCTACGAATCGTACGTAGTTGCCAGCATTTGTGTATTTCCTTGAATTTGTGTAAATTTTCACTAGAAACATTATCTTTTAAAACTTTATTGCATTGTTATTTTTAGATATCGATTTTTTTATTTTATTTTATTCGAAAAAGTTTTAAGAAAGCGAACATTCCCCTTCAGGTTCGGACACATGTTTTGTAACACACTGTATAGTGACTTTTTTACTTTCATAGAATAAATTTTTTTCCGAAGAGGCGGTACTCTCAGAAGTTTACGTATGGGGCAACTCTTAGTTTCGTCCTTGGCTAACTTACTTTTCTCTCGATATATATGCTTACTTTGAAAACCGTTATATAAAAATAGTGTTCGCAAAACTTAGTACCTATTGATATAATGAGCTTAAAAACGTAACAAAACCTTATTACCTACACAACTTTTGAACGAAAGAATGCTTAATTGGCTTAACAATTTTTGTCTGTATGGAAGGATTCGATCTTCAGACTAATTGGCTAAAGAATGCCTGTCGGTAGTAATTATGAGGGCATATTGGCAAGCTTGGGAGTGTTGTCGCAGGCGCAGGTGATCCCGTGGAGCGTGTGCGACAGCAACTGGGTGCGCGGCGGGTCGGCGCGGCTGGAGCCGGCGCGCACGGTGTTCGTGGGCGCGCTGCACGGCATGCTGTCCGCCGCCGCGCTCGCCAACATCATGCACGACCTGTTTGGCGGCGTGGTCTATGCTGGTTAGTGCCTGTAGCTGGTAGATCTTTCTCCAAATATTGGAGGATAGCTTTATCTAGCTCTAGACCATCTATGGCCACAGTTCCTCGCTAGATGATCTTCTAGTTTGTTTAGGTTACTGTATGCTGCCCATGGTACCAGATATTCATTTTTCGAATAAACGCTAGGTTGAGAGTATGGTCGATTGTAAGAGTAAAAGCTTAAGCAACGCTACAATTGGAATAAAGCGCAATTTTCTTACTCGGTAAGACTGCAAAGATAAGTGGAAGTGGTGCTGGCCTTTAAAAAATCGAAGGCGAAACGATTTTTAAAATGAGAATAAAACTTAATTTGACGTTGGCTTTACATTTGGCTTATTTTTTCAACCATACGACTAAGCTCTATCCTTCATATAATGTAGGTACCAAAAAACCTCCATTTTTATAACCTATCCACACACTTAAGCCTTTATTATCTTCACAGGCATAGACACGGATAAGAACAAGTATCCAATAGGATCGGGTCGCGTCACGTTCAACAACGTGCGTTCGTACGTGCGCGCCATCTCTGCCGGATATGTGGAAATACGCACCGACAAGTTTACTAAAAAGGTAACCTTTTTTATTTACATATGTTAACAGATATTAAGAAATGGCTTTAACTATAACACTGGACGCCATAGCTGAACAAAAAAAGAAAAAAAAATTACTGACGTGAATTGAATATAGATTAAAAATGTTATAGAAACTAAATGTAGGAAAACCAAAAATATAAAATTTGAATACTCTGTATTGAAAGGAATCTCGCCTGAATCACACTTGCTTAGTGCTCCTTTATCAAACCACTATTATTGGATGTCAATTATTTTTAATGTACATGTTATAAAAAATCGATATAATGACCCATAATGAAACCAAATTACATGTACTTTGAAATACTTTTTAAACGATTACAAGGTATTTCTCAAATCAAAACCACTTTGTTTCAGGTGCAAGTCGATCCGTACTTGGAAGATTCGATGTGTTCGGTGTGCAACTTGCAACAAGGACCATATTTTTGCCGTGAACCAGTTTGCTTCAGGTAAGTGCTATGGTTACGAATAGGTGGATGCCTTTTAGACTGGAAGTAATTTTGTCGTAAACCTATATTCACATACCTACCTATTGTTTCGGCTAATCTTAACTGGATTGCTAATATACTTTGATAAATAACAAGACATTTTATTAACATAATAACTATAGTAGCTTTTGCTAATGGCTTTACTAAATTCCTGTATTTTTTTTCTAGATATTTCTGTCGCTCATGTTGGGCCTGGCAACACACGACTGATAACCACAAGCCGCTCATGCGCAACTTCAGGAGCAGCCAGCCCGTACCGGCCAATATCGGGAACGGGAATGGTCATGGCAATGGTCATGGTAACGGTCATGGCAATGGACATGGCAACGGACAGCGCCAGTCTCCGCATAGCGACCACAGCAGCATTAATGGATCTAGTGCTAATGATAGTTAGTGGTATATTTGTAATACAGCCAATATTATTGAGACTGAAAAACTGCCTCTAACAAACAACCTTTATAGTCGTACAATGGACTAAAGTTAATAAATACAATAACTTGTATTAAAAGTTCCAAACGTTTTCAGTGACGCCATCGCCATCGACAAGCGCTGCCAGCGGCTCCAGCGAGCACACGCCGGAGGAGGTGGGAGAGTGGTCGCCGCAGTAGCCGAACACTCCCTCTGACATCTGTCAACCCGATAGCTGTCACTTTTGGCACTTGTCATCAATGTCACAATGACAGACTCCCGCCGCCCGCCACAGCCGCGCGGCGCGAGTCCCGTTGTCGAGCCGCTATTAAGTTGGGCGCTTCGCCAGCATCCGCTTTTTTTAACATAGGTTAAGGTTGATTCGACGTGCTTATGCGTTACATTAATAACCGCACGTCCTTGTTGATTTTATTTTGATTATATAATCTATGTACCAATCGGGTATCCAATATACATATATATGATGATTTTTGTATCGCACAAATCGGAGCCTTAGAATGTTCGTAGATTTGCCTATACTCGGCGATTTTAACTTCGAAATTTTATCGTAACGTTTTGAATGTTTTAAAGTTTTATTGGCTTTTAATAAAATCGTGATTTTTATAGAATTTTAGAGGTCTACGAATATGCTGATTTTAATGATCGCTTGTTTAATTTAATTATATAAATGTTATGTACTTAATAAATTATTACGAAATTATGTTGTATTTTATTTACTTAGTATACCTTTAATTGTCCTAACACACATACATACACCCACTTCTATTTAAATTTAGTCCAAATGGAAAAGATTAAAGCGGTGAACAATATTCAGTGAAATATTATTTATATATTCAGTTTGCCTTCAGTTGACTTTCAGAAAATCGTTCCTACATTACTTAACACTGATTAATTACAATTGAGAAATTTATTTTTTTATTATTTTGTATTTGGTTTTTCAACCTAGTTTTCTAAATATAGCACTGGTGCACGTTATGAGCCATAATGCTTAACGTTGAAAGTTTTCTTAAACTAAAACTAGTAAGTGTTCAAATTACCTTCCGCATAAATCGGCAGTTTACTTTGCGCTACTGTCGCACTGTGCTCTGAAATTGGCATTCTACGATAAATTGCGTATTGCTTTCATTATCTGCGCTTCGTATACTTATACCCAGAATGTCATTTCCTATTGCGAAACTTAATTTCTCAAAAAAATGTTCAAATTATAGGAATTCCATGTTTGAAATTGCTAATGATTCATGCGTTGCTTGCTTACTCAAAACGACTAAGACTACTAGAGAGTGATTGTGTTCAAATGGGCACGTTAAGAAAGTGCTTAAGTCATGGAAAATATTTTTGAAGTACCCGTAAAATTTGAATTTCTCTCGTAGTCTTTTGTATCGTTAGTTAAGGTTTAGCATTGAACAGTTGATTAAAAAATGTTTTTAAAAGAAGTTAATTTTTTTTTATAAATTAAAAGCCTGATTTAACAAATGTTCTTATAGAAATGGAGTCTATGTATGAAATTTATAGTAATAACCGGCTTATAAATAAAAAATTTTTATGGAGTTGCCTTTCTTGAAAATCCACTAAATTAAAAAAAGCAAAATACCATAAAGTTCTATTTGTGGTAGTCACCTTCTATCCAAATCCAATAGTGCTGTAAACAACATACTGATAGACATAGTCATTTAACAATTGGTGCGCTAAAATGATATTAAAACTGTAAAAATATATTGTTGGTAATAACCTTTCTATACTCGATGACAGACAAAAAGCCCATCGAGAATGTTGCTGTTGTAAGAAATTTACCCTTTAAAATATAAATGTGGAATAACTGAAATCTACAATAAACAAGAAATTTGATCCGATGCACTGCGGTATCGATCTAATAAGACAAAATGGTCTAAATTATTTTATTAATACAAGGTTGTCCACGTATCTTTACAATAGTAAATGCACTGTAACATAACATTAATACAAAGAAGAAAAGCTCATCGTAAAGACATTACAGGACATCACAACATGCACAATACAATTACTATCTACAACGTGGTACAGAAATGCGTGGCAATATTTAAGGATCGCAAAGAATACCTAATTTTAAATGAATGTATTAAAAAATAATTTCATTTGAACTATTTATTATCAAGATATTAAATTTTTTTTCTATTGACTAGCATATCGATATTTCAATTTATCGACGCTACGATATCACTTTAGTGTAAATGACCGCATGAGACAATGCATTTCATTGAAAAAGTTACTGCTGTCTCTCTCATTAGAATTCGAAAAGTGATGTAACACTTTTGTTTTGATTTTCATATTATCGATTTTATTGATGAATTAATTAAATTAAAAATCTCAAATATGTTTATTTTAATGCGGGGATTTGTATATAGACTATCTATCATCTGAACATCACGCAAAAATATTACCACACATTTCTGTTACACGTTGCATATGTTATCATTATAAACAATACTAACTAAAAATCACATACAATATCGATATCATTGAATGTATTTACAAGTTTGCAAAATCTAGAAATTGGGGAATTGGTTCCGAACACTGTTCTTCTAAAAGATGGAACAAATAAGGTTAGTTTGTTTCGAGGATATCTCAGGGGAACAATGAAGTTAATTTTTTTTAATGTTTGTGTTTGTAATACGCTTAAGCCGTAAGAAATGAGTTGCGTAATGTGGGCGCCAAACGGACGGACAATGCTCCAAAATACTTCGCACGAGTGTGTTGTATAGATAGACCCTAGTATTAATGTGACGTAGTCCTTTGGAGTTCCGCATAATAAAACCTAGCATTTTAAAAGCACGCTTACACGTATTCAATGTGTGGAATAAATGTTAGTTTGTTATCGAAAAGCACTCCAAGATCGCGAACCAATTCCTTTTCTATTTTTGGCTGGCCAACACTGTAATCATATTTTATGGTTTCGAATTTCCGTGTAAGCCGTACGAAAAAGCACTTATTGACATTCAGTTCCATCCCATCATGTTTGCACCTAACCAGATTATTAAGATCGCTTTGGAGCTTAAGTGAATCTTCAAGTCTGTTAATTACTCTACTAAACTTTAGGTCATCCGCATACATCTAATGCTGTCAGTAATTAAAGCGTGAACTTATATCATTTGCGAAGATATTAAAGAGAAGGGGACTTAGGTGGGAACCTTGAGGTACTCCAGAGGTTATGCTATAATGAGCAGATTGGAATCCATTCATCTCCACAAAAAAAAAATCGATCAGACAGGAAGGAATTGAACCATTGTACAAGTCATTCAGATAGACCGTCACTTCGTAACTTTAGAACGAGAATATGATGTGGTACACGATCAAACGCTTCGCTTAGATCTGTATAAACGACATCCGTTTGTTTATTTGAATATAGTGCTTCAATAAGATTCTCCGAAAATTCTATGAGGTTTGTAGCTGTAGATCTACCGTTTACAAACCCATGCTGGTTGGGACAAATAAACTGTTTGAAGTAAGTTTGTAGATAAGGGCATATTAAAGATTCAAAGATTTTTGCGAGAGCACAGAGAATTGATATTGGCCTATAATTCTAGTGGAGGTTGAAATGGCTTTCCTTTGCCTGCTCATGTGTGGTTATAGGTGTTTTAATTCGAATTTACTAATTTATATAACACAGGACAGGTTTATTAACGAAAAAAATCACAAAAAACAGTTTTCATAACTTTATTTACAAGTGATATATACATAATCAGCTATATAGTTCAGTCGAAGCTCATGCTCATGTCGGAGGTGTTGGTGGCGTCGTGTCGCTGCGCAGGAGTGCACGGCGTCGCGGGCACCGATATGTTGACCGCTGGGAACGGGAACTGGGGAATCTCTTCCTCTGTACAAATACACTTATTTTTTAAAAAATGGGGGTAGTTTTAGAAAATAATTCTGAAGATGTACAGGATATAAAAGACTTAACTGTACACACTTATACTTAAGTATAGTCGATTTTTCTTCTGTTTTGTACATTTTCGTTCATCATCTAACTCCGAAAATTTCGAGGGTGCATTCCGACAGCGATGGTTTTGAATCGGGTAAGTGTAGTACATTATAATAATATAGTAATATTTTGGTAGTGCAGGATTTTTTTTTAATATTTATCTTAGTAAAGCCATGACTCATGAAAGCATAAAATTAAAAAAAAAGCAATTTATTTTGAACAACTCACTGATTGTTCAGTTATTACACTTGGTTTAATTTTATCAATTTAATTAATACTTGGAAAAAAATCTTATTAACTTACCAGTAAGAGCGGCATCTAGTCTATCCACAATAGCATCTAGTAGAGCTACAGCCACCACATGATCGGGGTCTCTTGCCAGCGCTGCATGAAGTTCGTCTGCTGCTTCAGCCTCACGTCCCAGGAGCGCCAGGCACAGCCCCCGGGCTGCGAGGGATCCGGCGCGAGCGGGGCGAAGCGCTAGGGCTCTGTTGTGCCAGAGCAGGGCTTCTGCTGGGTGCCCTAGTGCTCGCTCAGCGTGGCCTAGCGCGTCTAGTGTAGCTGCCCAGCAGGGGTCTGTGTACTAGAGTGGTTAATTGTTATTTAATCTTTAGTGAGCTGAAAGTTTGTTGGTTTAAGAAACTAAGCTATAGATGTGACTATATATGAGGTGATAAAGTGACTAAATATATATGTAGATGTATAACACGGAGAGAGCTGTTTTTAATATTACGGTTCTATAAAAGATTTCAAAAGTGACATGGATCGTAATGGTATTTTCATAGAAATTGTCTTTACTGTTATGTAATATTGTGAAGGATGGAAGATGTCACCTTCCTCTGAACCATAGGGAGGATCCTCATCCAGTGTTATAACTATCTGGCCGTTAAGGCCTTGATGGATAGATTTAGAAACTCGGAATGATTCTGATGGATAGATTCAGAAAATCGGCGCACTAGCAGCGGTCGCTACAATGTCATCAAGCTTGATGTCCGGTCGCCTAGCGTCCGGTAGCGGTGTTGCTACAATGTCATCAAGCTTGATGTTCGGTCGCCTAGCGTCCGGTAGCGGTGTTGCTACAATGTCATCAAGCTTGATGTTCGGTCGCCTAGCGTCCGGTAGCGGTGTTGCTACAATGTCATCAAGCTTGATGTCCGGTCGCCTGGCGTCTAGTAGCGGTGTTGCCTCAATGTCATCAAGCTCAATGTCCGGTCGGCTAGTGTCCAGCAGCGCGACGCTACCTGGCGGGGCCCGGCGGCGTGCAGCGCGGAGAGCCACAGCGAGCGCGCGGTGGCGTGGTGCCCCGCGGCGTAGGCGGCGGCGCCGGCCTCGTGCGCCACGTGCGCCGCGTCGCCCAGCACCACGGCCATCGACACGCGCCCCCACCGCCCGCCCTTCTCGTCCCACTCCTCCGCATCCTCGCCCGCCTGCTGCACAAAAAATGCTATAATAGTAGGGGAGACCGAGATAAATATTCGCAAGTCACTCGAGCGTGCAGAAAACCATATGGGATATTATTTCCACGTGGTTTCTTGCTTACACACTGCCAAATATAAACTTTTTAATGTATTAGCGTTCATTGTGGTAGATGCATTTCATTTGCAAAAAATACCCATTTAAATGCTTTTTAAATTTGCATAAAAAACATTTGAAATTAATAAAAAAATTCTTTAGTCATTTACACACCGTACAAAAAAAATATTTAACAGTCAAAAGTTATAATTTATTTCGTCTTTACTTTCACAATAAATTTAGTCAGTCAAATAATCTTACCTCGGTATCACTGTGCAATATTGCGGCCCTGGTCATGAATCTCTCGCACATATTGATGTTGTTCAGGAGGGAGCATTCAACCCCTACATATAGGGGTGGCAAGTAACTGCCTGGCATTAACTGACTGGCCTGTAAGAAAAAAACTTTTATTAATGCTATTAATCAATTAAATCATTTTCATAATTATTACTGGTTGTTTGAATAAAGATTAAAAATACATGTCTTTGTTTGTCTAGTTTCCGCTAATAGAGTTGTACAAACGTGGGTCCATGTACGTGCGTGCGTGTCTGTGTGAGTGAATGCATACTTGTATAAATGTGCGTGCGACCTCGAGTGCCTGTGTTTATGTACGTACGTGCGTGCATGCGTGCGTGTGTGAGTTCGTACGTGTATAAATGTGCGTGCGACCGCGAGTGCCTGTGTTTATGTACGTACGTACGTGCGTGCTTGTGTGAGTAAGTGCGTACGTGTATGAGCGTGCGTGAGAGCGCGAATGCGTGTGTTTGTGTGATTGCGATTGCGTGTCAACATGCGTGCGTGCGATTGCGTGCGTATATACATGTGTGCGTGCATACGTGTGTTAATAACCTTAAAATAAGCAGCGATAGCCTGATCGTGCTCGTTGTCGGCGGCGAAGCTGTGCCCGTACGTGAGCCACACGCAGCCCGCGCTCGGCTCCACCGACACCGCCTTGCTCAGGTAGCGCCGGGCAAACTCGCTCTTACCTGAAACATTAGCAAGGTAAATATAATAGTTTTATTATTAAAGTGTTTTGTTTTATGTAATTATACATTGGCAGATAAATAATAGTGTTTGGAGGATATTTTCATGATATTTAATACCTCTGTAGGGGCAACTTCTCAATCACTCATATGGTATTTATTCGAGATTTGCATATATTCAATTTCTCGACATGTTGAAACAAAGAATGGTTCCAATGGTTCGACCATTGGGACCATTCTTAGTGTTCAGAAAAACACCTCCCTCCTAAACATCTCATCAAATTGACTACAGTAAGGAATTCTTTTAATTCAGCTCCAAATAGAGCGCTTGCTTTTAATATTTTCATGATCTTAAAGTAGATTTAGACTCAGAGAAGAAAAGTTCAAACTTACCAATAAGATAATAGTAACATCCAACAGCATACCACGAGGTCCACGCCAGAGGATAGGCATCGACCAAAGTATGAGCGAAGGCGAACAGTTCTGGTGATTTCTTCAGCTCCACGAGGCAGGCTGCTCTCACTTCGGGACAGGCCCAGGGGCTGGCAGCATCTAGAGCTTTAAGGGCTTCCTCCCAACGACCAGAGGCAGCTAGTTGCCGTCCCTTAGCCTCTAAGCCTGTGATACTCCGAGCTCTTGATATATCGACTGCGGTTTGAGGCTATAAGTTGTATAGAAACTAGTAATAGAGAGTAAATTTCTTTACAATTTCATGTGTGATGTTCAATTGGAGATTAAACAATTTAATTAAACAATATTTTGAATTTGGTAACAATTAATAGGTATTAAGTAATTATTTATTACCTATTAATTGTATTATATTATATATAAAAAAAAAATAATAAAAAAGCATAAGCAAAGCATTGAATTGAGAAACCTCTTCCTTTTGAAGTTGGTTAAGAAGAGGAAAATATTAGATGATCGTGAAAATATAAAATTATTATGTATGGTATGGGAATTATATTACTCAACCAAAATATAAAGAGTCCTACTATTTTATTAAATTAATAAATTCAGATTATATCATCAGTTCATATAGCCTATGTTCATTACAGACAGGATTATTATAAAAGTAAAAAATATTATTAAAATTATCAAAAAACTCACAGTAGTTTCCACTTCAGGTGTAGTATTTTTGATGGGTGAATGTCTGAGTAATCTTTCCTTGAAAGCAGCACGCAATAGTGCGGCTTCGGCTGCGTTTAGCTGATTGTTTATTGGTAGAGATTCTATGAGCTCACTTTCTGAAACATTTAATTTCATTCCTACTATGCTGAATATTATAAAGGTGTACATTTTAGGAGTTTGTAGGCTAAGGGATAATCTCTTACGGATTATAAAAATTGTTTAAAAAAAATAGAATTATTATTATATAATCCATAATTGTACGAGAGCCCACGACCAGAATTTTTGTCTCATAGCAATACGGCCAAATCAGCATCAAATCGATAGATACGATTATCCTGAACGCGAAAATACCAATACCAGACATTTTCCGCGTAGCGTCAGATCTGACCGAATTTTAAAAATTTTCAAAGAATTTTACCGAACTGCATCATAGCAATATGTCTGATTTACAGACTGTAGTGGAATGATAGTTCCGAGATACCGGAAACATATTTTTCAGACGTTAGTGGTGTAGCGCAAACCCGTAAAATCACTTAAAAAAAATTAAAAATGAAACAAAAAAAATGTCTCATAGCAATACGTCTGAAAATCTTTTTTATTTTGGTTATTTGATGCGAACAAAACAATTTTCAGACGGAAATGTGAACGCATTAAATTTTGAGACCGTTTTGAAAATGTTAACAAATTATACCGATCGGTATCATAGCAATATATCTGAAAATTGTTGGACATGATAAAATAAGTTGTCCACATGTGCAGAAAATTTATATCAGCCAAATTAAGTGTAGTATATGTTTATATAGTATATATTTTTGGGAGTATATGCTTCACTTAGAGTGTCTGAAAACAGGTTTTTGGTAATCATGGCTAAAATACGAAAAGTTGAAAAAAATTATCCGTATTGCTATGATACAGGTCGGCTAAATTTGTTGACATTTTCAAAAATGCGCTCAGGCTATATGCTACGCGAAAAATGTCTGAAAACAAACTTTTTCGTAATACAATTATAAAATCTATGTAAATTTTCACTATCAGACGTAATGCTATAATACGAAATTGCTACACTTTCGACCGTTACTTCACATCTAGTCGCGTTCAGAATCATATAATCTAACGATTTTATTGGGATTTTGCCGTATTGCTATGAGACATGGTTTTGGTCGTGGGCTCTCGTACTATAACAGAATATATATAGAATTTTTCTTTATTAATGCCACAGCCTATTCAATCCTTAAAAACAAATGATCTTTTTCTTTATTATATAACAACAGTGAAATTGAAACACAAACCTTGACTAGGTGTTAAAGCATGTTGTTCTAACAGCAAATCCAATGCCTCATAGCAAGCGACATCAGCTCTAAGTGCAGACTTCAGTGCTTCGATTGATGCTTCCCGCCTCTCTAAACTTGAGAGGGCTTTTGACTGCCATACTAGAACACCAGCTAGAGCTCGCTGTAATTAGAAAATAGATATAGTATTAGTAGAGAGGCTCCTTCTATAATAAAAGGTAATAATTAGCACAATTATAGTTCATCCTATGAAGACAGGCTTTCAATCCATTGATAGTACATAATGCTTCCTAAAAGAACCGTAACAGTACTGGAAATACAAAGGCAAATATAGCTTTGCCCAACTAGGTTAGTGCTAGAGCACAAGGTTGGTAGGTAGGTAAGTAGGTAGTAGATATGAAAGAGCAATTCCAATAACTGTGCTTCTTAGAAATCTAACATTTCAATTCAACAGGCAGAACTGTGAATGGTATAAAGATAATGTAGTAAAAAGAAAACTTTTCCAGGACTTGTCAAATCTTGACATATATACTCTAAAGTGGAAAGAAAATGTTAAAGATATAAAAGATATAACTAAACTACATACTAACATTATGTGTTTGATCCATATTTTTTGGTTCCAATAGGGCTGGATAGCATTCCTCCATGAGATTCAAGGCTGTCGCCGGTTCTTTAGCAGTAATGTAAGCACGCATCGCAACTCCAAGACATAGTAGATGATTCCTGCAATTTAAATGGAGAATTAATCATATTGGGGTTAGATCCTTATATTTTCTTAGCTTTAAACATTTAGAAAAAGAATTACTCTTATCTCTTATAGGAAATCACTTCTGAGGCAGGAGAATTACCTTGTTACAACATAATAGAACATTTAAACAACATATTGAAAACAGAATGTTTTCAAAGTCTACTATATCTATGTTCACACAGGCTACATATGGTAACACTTTTATATTGTCTTGTGTCACAAAACACTCATCAACTGGCTCGGAAGAAAGTTTCTATAGATATGAAACGGCAAGATAGTCAGAGGGTTGCTCTTTAGAATAAAAGGGTCTGTTCATAAACTATGTACATAAAAAAAACAATATTCATACACAAAAATTATCACTGTTTGGTGTGTTAGTGTTTATATTTTTACATTCTAAGGGTTTTTGCCTTTAACATATTTATTTAAAGTAAAGCCTTTTGAATCTATATCCATACTAATCCATACTAATCCATACTAATATTATAAATACGTAAGTAACTCTGTCTGTCTGTCTGTCTGTTACGCTTTCACGCCAAAACTACTGAACCGATTGTAATGAAATTTGGTACACAGATGGTCTAGAGCCTGAGATAAAACATAGGCTACTTTTTAACTAAAAAAACGGTTATAAGGGGGAGAAAGGGGAAGTTAAAGTTTATATGAAAGTCCACGCGGACGGAGTCGCGGGCAACTTCTAGTTATAAATAAATACTAACATATGCAATCCTCTTGAGGTTATAGCATGTGCAGCTCTGTGCAACTCTCCTTTAGCTAACATTGTGCTGGCCAGCAGCCAAATATCATCACCACTAGCTGAATCAGACCCCGTGGACGCTGCAGCAGCATCGGCCCAGAAGAATGCACTAGTCCATTGACCCTAGAATAAACATGTAATATGTTTGTAGTTGTTGTTTATATAAATTAAGAATTTATTTTTAAGCGTAAATGGTAAAATTCTGTTTAAATAAATAAAATTGAGATGAATGTAATTTTTTTAGAATTTAAGCATTAGAGCTAATTCGCAACCAGTATTAAATGATTAACCGTGATTAAGATACAAATCTCTTTATATTATTGTTTAGCTCCGGAAAAGAAATAATACACTTTACATACCAGTTCAGAATACTGCTTGACTAGGGATCTCATGAAGTCTACATTGAGACAATCGGTATTATTTCGAGTACAGGATTCTGCTGTGGCCATTATGCACTTTTTAAATGGAAACAATTAGAAAATAAATTGTGAAAATGCCACTTATTTCTAATGGCAATAGAAGATTCTTATTACTAAATTAAAACATGCACTTATAAAGCTACGACTGAGAAAACATTTTTAATGTTCCGTGGGCTTAACTCTTAAAACTGTATTAGTGTTTTATTAATAACAGAATTAACGATACTTTTGTTTATCGCGCTTTAGATTTGATTTTAAACTTATTTGTTATGTGTCAAAAATGTCAAACGGACTCAAAATGACAAGTGACACTTGCGTTTATGTCTATTGGCTAGTAGTGATGTGAAGTATTTAACGATTATTAAATTACAGATTTCACAAAATTTTATTATATTACAATGATCGAATACCTATTCTTGATTATATTGTTATTATCTAAATGATTCATTGTTAAAGTAATTCATTTCCAAGTAATTAATTGTCGAAGATTAAAACATAAAATTTAAATACCTATGTTAGTAAGTTCTTCGTTTGTGTAAAGGATAGAAAGGATCATAGCGTAAGAATAAATTATTTCCTTTTTCTTAAGTATGACTTGATCTAGTTTTAGTAGCCTATTACCTAAAATGGCACATCCATGGCCCACTTCTCCCATGCTGTCATTTGACAGTTTGAATTTTGATGACGGAAAGAAAAAGGTTAAATACAGAAAAAGAGGGAATAGGCTGATTATGATTAATTGAGAGAATAAAATAATAAAATAAGTTCTAAAATAGTGTAATTATACTACGAATTGTATTAGTTAAATTTTTAAATACAGTCCATTTAACATATACAGAAAATAGCGAGCAACGTGTCCTAGGTTAGGCCGTTATAGGAATCATGTTATTACTGGCGTAACATGACAGAAAGGAAAATGTGCAAATTCTATAACTTAAACGTGCCTGAACGACGAGCTGGTGACATTGGACTTCAAAATCATGGGGGCAACGAGGAGGACGATAGAGACCAAGAGGATCCTATGGAACCGTATGTGCCCCCAAACGAGCATAAATTGGAATACAGTTATTGGATGTGGTTCTCGAGGCGGCCGCCCGCCCGAGAGCTCTCGGCGACGACTACGGGCTATGGACAGGTAATCTATTAACATGCAGACATGAATCCAACTTAAACAATATTTAACAGTCTTCAACATTAAAGCGTCCGCATTTTGTTTATTGTTTACATTTAAAAAAAAATTCATTGTATTAGTATAGCTTTAAGTAGGTCTACAAAAATGTAAACATAGAACACTATGATTAGAATGTTATGCACTGAGTATGAATATTCAATATTGTTAGTATTCTACATTGAAGATTTTTTTGTAAATAACAACAACTAACAATGATAAACTTAGGCAGTCATAATATTACTCTTAATATAATAAATTTCCTATAGTTATAAATTATTATTTCAGTTTAACTATGTTGATTATGTTCTGTCAAGAAAATATTGCTCTTTAAAATTTGATTGTATATAATTGTACATTTTTTATAAACATGTGTACAAAACCTTACTATACTGAACCTTATTACTTTGAAGTAACATGGTAAGCTACTAATACTATTGTAATTGTATTATGACTTTTTGGTAAGTGATTTCAATCAGAAAAATGCTAATAAATAAAAACATAATGAAATGAACACAATTTTCACTTATGCTTCAGAAAACAACCTTGCAAATAAACACTAATTTAATGAAGCTAAGATGAATGCTTCTATAAAGAGCAAATTACAGCATTTGATAGGTTGATTTGAAAAGTTTGCATACAAAAGGAACATTATTGAGAAGAGCTATATAACTTCTACACAAGGATATAGAGTGCACACTTTATGCTCTATTCTGTCTATAACCTATATACAATGTCTTACTCTTAATATCTAATCATCATTGGTGCCTAAGGGCAGTCAGTTTTTTGGCAATCCTCAATATGTTTAAGAGAGGTGTTAAAAACCACCTTCCTCCATAAAGAACCCTTATAAAACATTGCAGTGTGTCTCTTTAGCTGTATAAGCATAGAAATTGTATGAAAAATGTAATGTTTCAGGCATTACGAATGGTGGGGTGTGTGGGATCCGTGGAGCAGTGGTGGGGACTGTACACACACCTGGCTAGGCCCCACGAGCTGCCTCCGCTGTCCGACCTGCATCTCTTCAAACTTGGCATCAAACCCATGTGGGAGGATCCAGCTAACGTCAATGGAGGGAAATGGGTGAGTGGTCGCTAGATTTAAGAAAGTGAAGAGAAGGAACTTATAAGTTTTTGTCTAGAGGCAAAAAATACAAATGTTAAAACCTATGTTATTTAGAAAAAGTGAGTATTTCACTGCTCCCAAGAGAATCATAAGCAGTGGCGTAGTGTGCCTTGTCGGGGCCCCGTATAAAAATTTTTTTGGAGGCCCTTATATGGAGGTAAAGATTTTTCACTAAGGAAAAAATATTGTGAAAAGTAATATTATTTATCACATATTTCAATATTCACTCTCCTTGCCTTTTTTCGGCAAACTGATTTATTAAATCATTTTTGGCTGATGATGATTTTAGTTTTTCTAAAATTTTAGCCATCGAAGTTCTTAAGTAATTTTTTTATTAGTTTTAAATTTGAAAAACTTCTTTACGCCCCTGATCATAAGTTGTAGTTTAATTCAATAATAATTGTTGAGCTATGATTGTTTAATTGTCTAGTTTGGAAATATAGATAACATCTTCATGAAAAATCTGTTACAATACATATGTTTTTGAAACATATATAATTTATTGAATTTCAGTTTGGAGATGTAATTATTGCATTATTGTTCACCTACCCTATACCTTTTTAGGATTCCTATATATAAATATATTTTACGGAAAGAAAATATTTCCAGGTGGTGAGACTTAGAAAGTCTCAGACAGGGCGGGCGTGGGAGGACCTGTGTATGGCAATGCTCGGCGAACAGTTCATGGTTGGAGCTGAGCTGTGCGGCGTCGTGCTCTCTGTTCGCTTCCAGGTTAGCAATAATCTGCATCTTATAGGTCGCGTCACGAATGTTTAGCGCTGGACGAGAATAGCTGCGCATCGGTAGAATCACGCTCGTAATTCACGTATTGGTGCGAGAAAGACAACACGACTGGGGAACCAATCAACGCTTGCGCAACCGACGATCAAGCGCCCCTGTGCTGAGCTGTGCTGTCCTATCGATACCTTATTTTTGACTTCTGCGCAGGGTTCGTTCAGCGCTAAAGATTCGTGACGCGACCAACATCTGATATTATAAGCGCTGACCCATATGGGACTTGGGACAGATGAGGTATATAGTTGAGAAAAGAAAAATGCCAACTTTTAGAGTGTTATGGGGATGAAATAATAATTGTAAGTTTTTATAAGAATTTACTGTTTTATAAAATTAAAAAGGAGTTAAAGTTTAATATAAAATATAGGCACAGAGAAAATTTGGAGGTGGCATATCAATGAAATCTACTTGTGTTCTACTACTTTCTTCTTTAACCATATTCCAGGAGGACCACCTAGCCGTGTGGCACCGGACGGCGGCCGACATAGCGGCAGCTGGGAGGGTGAGGGACGCCCTACGCCGCATATTGCAGCTGCCGGCCACAGTGCCTGTGGAGTACAAGGCCCACGGCGACCGCCTTCGAGCCTCCAACTCCAACACCAACCCAAACCCTAACCCACCAGAAGAACGCACGTAGCACACCCCTAGCCTCACTCAATTTTATGACGTCACCGTGTAGCTACAGATAAAAAATTTCGTTCTAAAACATGTTCCGTTCAGTTTATAAACGAGTTTGTTCCAACTTCAAATTGTTGAACGTTCGGTTTTTTTCGTAGTGTCTGTGTTGTTTTGACAGTTCGTATATTAATTTTAAAATTGCATTACTGTTTAATAATTGGACGACGCAGTGTCGATCTTTGCTTTTTGTAAATTGGCTTTTGTTCGTAAATTAACACTGGAATACTCAAATGTCGTTGATTTTTAAGTGAGTATTTAGTTTTCAAAATAATATTTTTGGCAAAACTGTTGAAATACATATATTAATGTTTCAAATTATTCCTTGCTGACAATTTAATTTGCAAGATACATGTTGAAATTTATGACGTTTCAGTATTTGGTAGAATGAATTTCATTTGAATGCCCATACTATGTTAATTTCCCCAGATTTTTCTATTAATTATGAATTGGATGGTTTATGAGGGTATTTTATACCAAAGTATTAGTTAAATGAGCATTTACGTGGTTGATAGCACAAAACGATTTGAATGAGTACAATTTTCTTTTTTAAATAAATAGCCATAATGTCTAAAATTGAGTGAGGTCGATTCTCACAAGTTAGTGTACATAAGGTCAGAAAGTAATGCAGATTGTGAGATGTTGCCATACCCCGCTGACAACTTGTACAGTGAAAAGAACGCTATACAGATAATAAATCAGATTTTTCATACTTTCATGTTTGTTTTTTTGTGACCCCTTTTTTAAACTTGTACTTTTAACAACCTTTATTTAATTAAGAATTACTGGTAAGTTTAAGGTTTGACACTGGTTTGACACTTGCGCAAAACAAGTATGAAATAACAAAGATATTTTTCATTTCATTTTAATGAGACTTGGACTGGGATTGTGTAGATAATTAGAGATAACTATTAGTATCGGTATGGGACATCTCTATATTAGAAGAGATGAATCATTAGTTTTACTATGTCTAGAACTCACACAGACATAGACTATAGAAACTACAAAAAATTATTAACATAGGAGTTATGTTAAATTGTATCTTTGACAAAAAATTACCCAATATAATAATCATCAATGGGGTTTCTAAACCTTTTTTTATAATAACTGTAAAGAAGAACGGAGTCAAAATAAAGTACGAGCTTATCTAGAAAATATATTTCAATACATTTATTCATAACAGACATTCGTTTGTTAATTCAAAAATAAAAATACACGGTAATCGTTGACGTCACTTGCCTACAAACAATATCGAAATACTAACGTCTAGAGAATTCTAAAAACTTACTCACTATTTGTGGACACTTATGCTATGATATAAAAATAAACCTGAGCACAGAATATACAGCTATACTTTACAATTGTACAAATTAGGAATTGTTGCTTGCTGTGTGAATTACGATTCTGAATTTGTGACGAAAGTGTTACCACTTTAGATATGAAGGTTAATATAACAGTACAAAATTTTATAAGTCTATTAAAATATATATCTTTTAAGATATCAACTGGAATTTCGAACTAGGATATTATACCTATATTTTTAAAATAAAACATGGTTTAAATGAGGGATCAGTGTGTCAATTGGGTAGTTTTATTCGTTTAGAAATAAAATAAATTTGACTTTCACCTAAACGAATTAATACAGATAGAATAAAATCTACCGAAAACTGCTTTTTGATAGTCTAGCGAGGTCTTATAATGTATCTATTTTGTCACGAATCCAAAACCGTATGGTAGGCCGTATCTTCGTTATACTTATTTGATTTATTTATAATATATTTATTCTTAACCTAGTTTTACATATAAACATTACGTCCACAATACTCGACATCAAAATGGCTACCTTATGACGATATTTACGTTTGGCAAAACTTATTTTAAACCCCCGACGCAAAGACGACGCTGTCTCTCTGTGGTACTGTACTTCCTGAACGGAAGAACCGATTTCCGAAAGATTTCTTATCTATGTTCCATGACTATATCCAAGATGGCTGCCGCGGGCCGCCACAAAATATAGGACTAGGTACATGTTACACTCTATGAATTGTTATCAAATCAAATTGCTTGTGTAGTTAAAATACTATGATAATTTCAAAATTGTGTCGGGGGTTTTCGTAAAATTTAAATTTTATATTACATATTATATGTATTACGTGATATGCACACGTAGAAAACCAAATAGTCTGGATTTCCATGATGATATACAAACATATGCTTCAACAATCACAATTTAGTTCTCTTTAGATATAAAGTGCCTTAATAATACGCTGGGAAGTGGTGGAAGTCTTATAGGCAACGTAGCAAAACAAATCTTCAGAATCTATCAGATCGCATGACATACATTGAAAAAAAAAGTCATAGTGAGAACCTCATTGAATAGGGCTGGTTAAAAATCGTCTAAAACGCACAAAAATCGATTTTTTTAAAAAGCTTTATTGGAATCGATAGATTTCATGATAGATTAATCATATTTTAACCGCTTCATCGTAACAGCTCTAAAGATAACAAATATATGAAGCACTAACAATTTTAATAATATTCTGAAAACAGTCACAATTCTTTAGTTTACAATCCGTCTAGTCGTTAGGTACATTGCTATATATTGCATTACGTAACAGATCGAGTCCCTTCAATAGATATATAAATATTATGTAAAAAAAATCCTTTGTTACCTAAAAATATCGTTACATTGTAATAGAACGATACTTTATGAGTAACGGTATTTTAGGTACCTTAAAAACGAATACGTATAACGGTACAAATAATTTTATTTACAGCTCAGATACGAAACGAACACTAAACATATTTCTGCAGTTAGACTTCAAGCGGAGAAACTTCAACAACAAATTAGCTTATAAAAATCAACTCAACGATTATATAAACATATTTTGTACACAACGCAAAAGGCACGAATACAAAGACACTAGATAAATAATATTGCTATCTCTGTCGTTTACAGGCATATAGATCGAGTATGCTGTACGGTACGGAAAGAAGTCATCTATATAGTACGTCACACTAATTTCGTGGTTGTGACCCTCTCTAACCCCTTAAGGGGGAGGGAATCCTTATTATACTTGTCCTCACTTGTGAAATCACGATATTTCTTGAGACGTACTTTATATAATATGACACGCCCATTAACATTTTGAAGACTAAATAAATTTTAGAAAGTAAAAAAAAAATAAAATCCAACGAAGGTTTATTAAATAATAATATTGTGATACATAATAAACGTTTGCTACAGTCTTTTAATAAAATATTGTTTTGGTAAAAAAATTTAAAGAAATATGATTTATTATTTAATTAAAGCCTGGAAAAATTTGTTATAGTTTATTGAAATAACTACATGAAAAATTTAATAAATTTATAATAATCTAGTTGTCCTATTTTTTTAAATAATGGCAAAACATCTTGGCAACCAATGCTTAAACTAAGCTTTTCTTAGCTATCATACAAATTAATGAAATCGTGTTAGAAAGGAAGACGCTAACAAGTAAAGGCGTTCGTTCGTTCGTCCCGCTGCGGTATGAAAGAACACAGTGGGGTTTTGGTCAGTACAATTCCAACATAACCCATAACCTATCAGGATTTCTTCATTATGAAAATATATAAATAAAGATTGCTTCCACTTTGGCGTCCAGATAATTTAGTCTAACCTCCAACATAGAACATTTTTTATTATTTAACAACTAAAAAACCATTTTCTATGACCGAAACTGCTTTTAATATATTTACTTTTGTATAGTAAAGCTGCACACACAAAGATCAACAACGCGTGTTAGTTTCTTGAAGCAATAATTTTATTTTTTTAAAGCCTTAATTTCATAAAAATTATGCTAACGTAAAAATAAATAAATAATGACACTAAAATTAAACTAATAAAAAAATAAACATGTTTTATGCAAATTTTAATTTGATATACCTACATAGTTTAAATTGTAATATGAGTTTCATATAAATGATATATGTATAGGATATACTTGACAAGTTTGACAGTTGACAGTTTGACGGATAAAGTTTGCGTGCGATGAAAATGTCCGTAGCCCTTACCCGCTATAATAAGACGGAACATAGTGGGGTTTTCGGATGTAGAAATTCGTTAAAACCATGTTCCTTTCCTAGAGACTCATCTCCACCATTCAAAAAAGAAACCGGAGAGTATATGGCAACACTTTAATACATAATTGGAAAGAGTTGCCTGTATTTACTCACAAAATTCTCAAGTATATCCACACACTCGGTCAGCTATTTTTCTATATAACAATTTAACTACATATAATATATCTAGCCCCAGCAATGTTAATTAAAATAAGCCCTAGTTAACATTATAAAAGAAATGCAAATGCACCAAAGTTAATTCATATTTAAAAAATAATATACAAAAATGAGTAATTGATTTTTTATAACATTATTAATAATTATAGGGACAAGTTCATTAGATATACATATTATGTATATAAAACAGTCTGGTTTGTATGCACCTTTGTAACTGGAGAATGCTCGAACCGATTATAGTGGTTGGAACAGAACAGCTTTGATATTATTAACAATCCGCGCTCGGCAGGCTTTTCCACTTTCCCCTAACCAAAAACATCACAATTTTCAAAAGCCTGTCACTTTACAACAATCAAACAAATTCAAACAAAACGTCACAATGGTCAAAAAAATTTTAAATTAAGTCCGGTAGTCAAAGCCAATTTAAGTCAACGTCAAAGTCAAATTGATCTATAATCAACTAAACTACGTGTGGCAACACTTTTGAATTAAAAAAAAAATAAAATTTCTCTTCTATAACATCATCCACTTATGCATGAATGAGCACAGAACAACCATAGAATACAGATTAATTAATTTATTAATCTATTTAATTTTTATTTCGATTCAATTAACACTTACCCATAGCTAGCCTATGATATTTCTCAACATTTAGATTTCAACAGATTGCAAGAATTACAGTACTTTTTTCTACTTACGTTGTCAAAGACTTAATAAATTTACTCCGTATATTCGCTGGTAGCTACCATCTCTCCTAAAGGTCTTACACTGTCAAATTTCACATATCTTAAAACATGCATACATTTACAATCTCACTGTCATCAAGTCTTGGTTAAAACAAATTTGTTATATAATATGTTGATAGGTTATTAGACATTTTTTTATAAGGTCGAGAAAACATTTTTTAATTTAAATTTTAAGTTGCAAATTTTTCATAGCGAAACTGTTTTCTCGAAATTACCGAGTTGCTTGATGTTACCCACCATAACATCTTTAACCATAAAGTCTGAATGTAAACTAAAAAAACTAAAGTAAATCGAGTAATACGCATTAAAATTAAAAAAATAAAATAAATATTGCTGACATTGATCTTGATGCCATTCCTGGAAGCTTAGAAATATTGCATTTTTATGGAAATTACTTATATTTCCAAACCCTCTTATTAGGCCTTGATTTTGGACCTTATCTTTAAATTTAAAGATTTAAACTTTTTCCTCGTAATAATTATAAGTTAATTACTTAGGTCGTAGTACGAGAACGCTTAAAAGCTTTATCTTATTTGAGCTTTTTCGCTCAATTTGGCTGTAACCATCCTTCCCATATATAAGATCGTAAGTCATCCATGCCATTTATAAGCACTCAAGAGTATGTTAACGTGACTTCATGACAATATTAATTTGAATAGATAAGTCGAATGATGAATAATATTAAGGGGTGCTAGTTGCTATACACGTAAAGAAATTCAGACTGTCTGGATACACCGAACGTTCCTTAGTGGTATAACTACGTCATTAGGGTTAATTTAGTTTCTTAAATACGATTGAGGTATCGTCGACATACACAACGATTTAACTGTAACGATATGTCACAGAGTAGTAACATCAAGACGCCTTCGATAAATCTGCACAGTTAAATCGTTGCGATATCGTCACGTCCGATAATTTTCTACGTATGCAGTAACCCTAATGTAATATTTGAACTATCAGGTTTTTTTGGGGCCTCAGAGCCCTTGATTAGGTCTGGCCCCAATTCTTATCAGTATAACCAGATTGTACAGCCAATCGAATTTAACAATGATTAAAACTAATCATATTCAATTTTGCTTTCGACACTGAACTCACACAAACATATTGAAAATCTAAAATTTTCCCAATACATATTTCACTTAGGGTAGCTTACCCAATAGTAGTTCTCAACTGCCGTCATCACCACATCCACACAAAATTTCATTAGTCCATCACCAGTTTTGGACAAGACGTTAAACTTCCACATACCTTACTAATTATCCTCATCTAATGATCACTTCCCTACCTTTGGAACCAATATTCCAAACCAGTTCCCATTCTATCATCACAGGATGTGAACTCTTCACCATCAAGATCATATGACTACATTTAGAACCACAGTTCCAAACCACTTCCAACTCGATCATCACAGGATAAATTCTTCAACAATTGATCACTTCCCTATGTTTCAAACAGTTCCCACTTGATTACAATGTGATGAGAGGCAGGTCTTCAACACTGAGCAGCGGTCAGCAGGCCTGGTTCAGCTCGTGTATGAGGAGGGGGGTGGTATCACTATGGGTGGTGGTTGGCCTCTGAGCTGCGATCCTCTCGAGCACGCAAGAGGCCGACAGCCGGGCCTCTGCATCATGGTCCCAGCACTCCTCCATTGTGTCGCAGAGGACTGATAGGCCCTGGAAATTAAACAAACACACTTAAGAGTATGTATAGCTTAAGTTCACTATCTTAATATAAACATACATTGATTGTCCGCGATTGCCCCCTAAACTACTGAACCAATTTTAAATTAAATTTGCACACCATGTTCAGTTTGACCCAACTTAAAAGATAGGATAGCTTACATCATAATATATGCGAGCGAAGCCGGGGCGGGTCGCTAGTATATAATAAAAAGCATCTATGTCTTAATTCAAGGTCTAATCTACATACATACTAATTTGCAGCTTAATCAATTAAGTAGATTTAGTGTAAAAACTTAACAAAGATCGGTATAACCTCACACCTTACTTCTCTACCAATATTATTTTACTAAATAAGGTGTTTAATCTAGGCTCAAAGTAATGCCGATTCAAATTTGTTTTAATATAAATGTACGTCCGTGCGTGCACGTGTCCGCATTTGCGTACACCTTTGCGTGCGATTTCTAAGTCTGCACTAACATACAAAAATGGATTTCTAGTATTGTATATTTTTAGCCTAAAGTTAGAATCGGTGCCCTAAATAGATCTGTATAAGCGTTAACCTGATAATGGCCGACAATAGGTCACCAGCGAATCGGGTCAAACGGTTTGATTTGCTAAACTATAAATATTCTAAATAAAATGCTATTCTGTGTTTTCTATGAACTACATAATTTAATTTATTTATACTTTAACTAGCGATCTCTCCTGGCTTGGTACGGATATACACATATAAACCTTGCTCTTGATACACTCTATTAAAAAAGCCGCATCAAAATCCGTTGCACAGTTTTATAGATCTAAGCATATATAGAGACAGACAGACAGCAGAAATATTATTTAATGATACACGATCTACTCACGGGATGATCTCTCCACTGAGGAGGTATATGCGGCCTCAACTTCCTCTGAACCACAGTTTCTTGCATCTCCTCGAGTCCGGGATGAGAACCCACTTCCTCTTCTAACGGCAAGCGGTACTGAGCTGTTGGGTCTATGCCGCCTTCTTCACATCTAAAACAGGTTAAATTTAGTATTAATATATCTAAGTAGTTACTAAATAAACTTAAAGTGAAAGTAACACACTAATAATATTAATAATCCTTTAGTTTTTGTTCATAAAGGTATTAAAAATAAGTATCATACAAAACACATAAATTATTTTTATATTACCTTTGCAACAGACTGGAGTTTATACTAGTAATTAACCTGTGTTACGGAATTTTTGCCCACCACATTTTTAAGAATAAACTTATCAAAAAAAGACTATTTAAACTTTACTTAATTTCCTTAGTCTTTTACTAGTAACATTATCATGAAAATAATTTTTATTAACAATTTTTTTTGGTTTACTGTATGAAGATTGAAAAATTTTTTTGTCTGACTTACCTGGATGCTATCTCCCATAGGACTAGCGCACATGCATACATATCTATCCTCAGAAATGCGTCCTTCGTAAAGTTAATAGCTCCATCAAGAACTTCTGGGGCCATATAACGTCTGGTTCCAACTTGCCCATGGGCATCACCACAACCATGCCCTGATACGAATATTAGAGCCAAACCAAAATCAGCTATACATGCACTAAGATCTGCTTTTAATAGCACATTCTTGGATTTAAAATCTCTATGGGCTATCGCTGGTTTGCCCCCGCCTTCTTCATGTAAGTGAGCCAGGCCTCTAGCCATGCCGGCTGCGATGCGCCAGGCTTCAGACCATGTGAGTGTGTGTGCTTTCAAATAGTCACATAGCGAGCCCTGAAACAAACATCCATACTAATATTATATATGCCAAAGTAACTCTGTGTCTTTCCATCACGCTAAAACTACTAAACCGATAGAACGAAATTTGGTACACAGATGCTCTAGAGCCTGAGATAAAAGATAGGCTACTTTTTAAATCGAAAAAATTGTTATAAGGGGGGAAGGGGGTCAAAGTTTATAAGAAACTCCACGCGGACGGAGTCGCGGGCTACAGTTCGTAAGTTATATAAATATTTGAAAATCTTATGTTACTTAAATATTACTTAAGATTCATATTACATCTGGATTTACTGCACAGATATGACTTATTATTATAATTCAGTGACTAATTATTATTAATGCAGAGGGTTATAAGGGTGCGTGTATGATAGATGCACTTTCACGCAAAAAGTATTGAATAGATTTGTCTGAAGTTTAGCATATGGGAAGATAAGGTCTTAGATTAAACTATGCATGTAAAACCAAAGGCCTTTTTTAAATAAATATATAATAACACAATTACTTATGAAAGTTTGGAAATATTAAACATACCCTTTCATGATATTCAGTAATGAGCCAATATTCAGCCTGCAAATTGTCTCCTTTCTTATCTACCCCAATGTAATGTAAAATATCCGGATGATCCATTCTTGGTAGCCTATATATTTCCTGTTCAGCAAGCCAAGACTGTTTATCCTGTAGAGGAAAGACTTTAACTGCAACGTCACTTTGGCCCAACTTTGCTCTCCATACTGCTCCAAATCTGCCCCTAGCTCGGACTTCACACAACGTAACTTGACCTAATAAATTGGCTGCTTCGTTTTCCATACCAGTGTTTGCTGAAGGTGGTCGAGACAAGGAGGCCTCGCCGTTACCGAGCTCGTCAAATGATCCGCCTTTACGTTTACGGTATAAAAGGTAACATCCAACGAGAACAGCAAACAATAAAAACAATGGAGTCAAGGTGTAGGCTATTACTGCTTTTGTGTCATCTTCTGCTGTTGGTAAAGGTGAGGCTGGAATTCTTTCTGGTGGTATTTCTGTAGGCAAGGGCATACCAGCTTCAAAACCAGGAAAGGTGGCATTTTCATTGCACATGTCGCCTTCGCAACAGCAGTGGAGCAACGG
>JADANM010005714.1:1933004-1946238 GCA_026213755.1 Eurema hecabe
CCATCTATGAACTTCAGATCGATTATCTTTATTCAAAATTATTAAAAGTTACTTCACAATTAAGAACTTTGGAGCCTAATAGATCAAAAAGAGGGCTCATTAATGGATTAGGATCTTTAATTAAAGGCCTTACGGGTAACTTGGATCATTCTGATGCTGAAAGATATAACAATGCAATAGAATTATTAGAAAATAATGAAAATAAATTAGTTTCAGAATTAAATGAGCATATAAGTGTTAACAAAGATTGGATGAGTCAATACTCACATTTAATTAGCAACTTAATAGAAAATCAACATAAAATTAACAATACTCTCAATTTAATTTTAGATAAATATGTTATTTCAGAAGCAAAATTCTTACAATTTGCCCAACTATTAGCAATCATTACTGAGAATACCGACGATCTATATCTAGAACTCATCAAATTAGAAAATATGTTAGGTTTCATACGTGCAGCGAGCACACATCATAGCATGCTAAGTTTAGATAATTTAGCATATATTATTACTAAACTTAAGGGGATTTATGGTAGCAATAAGATCTTAGATATAGACTTTAGGCAGTATTATAATCTTATTAAGCCAGGGAGCTATTTTATAGGTAAAAAATTAGTAATAGTCTTAAAATTCCCAATAATATCCCAGGAAAGCTACGATCTATTTCGGTTGTCAATAGTCCCCAATAAATTCCAACAAACCTTTATACCTCCATATCCTTTCATAGCAACAGATGGAAAGTTTTACATGTACTTACAAAACGAATGCCCAAAGATTGGAGATTACCTTCTCTGCGAGGAGAATCTAAACTACAATCAATTACGAGAACAAACGGACTGTATTCAAAGTATCATCATTAACCAGTCATTAGAAAAAACCTGCAGCCCTACAAAAGTTACAGTAACCAAGGAAGCAATTGAACAATTAGATGACCGTCATTACACTATTATCTTTCCAAAGCCAACTAAGGTAGAACTTCAGTGTGAACGACAAGAATATGTATCTTTATCTGGAAGCTATCTTGCTACAATTCCTCGTAAATGCTCCCTTCGAACAGACTTCTTCAAAATAACTAATAACGAAGACGAGGTTAAGGGACAACCGTTGAAGATCGCCGAGATTCGAAGTCCTATTACAGCCGAAAACTTCGAAATTCCACACATTACTCTTAACTCAGTTAATCTCGATAAACTGCACCACTTTGAGAATAGAATAAAATTACAGAATCCTATAAGTTTGGTACACCGAGATCCATCCCTATATCATACAACGTTGCCTTTATACGCCCTCATATCTGTTGTAGCAGCAATTTGCCTCATAATATCGATCCAGAAATACCTGCGTAGGAAGATTACTACATCAGAAGAAGAACCCAGAGGTAACCCCGCTACTCCAGATCTTGACGAATCCAGACAGCCAGATGTGCCAGCAACATTTGCGCTCAAAGTCCTCAAATAGTTGCTGCTCTGAGGGTGGAGGAATTACGTGCGCAACCCTAAGGAGGACCGCTGACGCTGCGCACGTGTGACCCGGATTCACCGGATATAGATTTAGTTCATAAGTATTTTTATTAATTGTATTAAATAATTATTCATTATATCGGTAGACCTCGTATCGGCTACTTTAGTTGTAAATTTAATTATAAGTTAGTTAATAAATATATTTTAATAATTCTCTTGGTTTTTTTTGGAACCTCGAGGTGAAACCTACTTAATTAGCCTCTACTCTGACCATAAAGCTTGGCAACCGACTCCAGCCCTGTCAAGGAATGAATACACTCAGAGCTTGACAGGTCCTGGCGATGACCACGATCCATCAGGTAGCTTGGCTGCTTTTTTGCCCCTTTGTTAAAAAATCTGTGTTAAACCATAAAGGCTAATACAAATGTAATTTAAATAACTACTATACAAGTTATATTTTATGTATTCTTAAGCAATCAGCAATAACTCAGGTCTTATTCTTTCCATTGTTTAAATTACGTTTTTTCAATGGATTATACGAGTATATTTGTCTGAGTTTCTTGTACTACGCAGTTCACATAAATTATAACTCAATTTTTTTTACTACACACTTAAAATCAATTACAACTTAACTTTTTACTTGTATACTACACAGTTCACATCAATTATAACTCAATTTTTTGTACTACACAGTTCAAATCAACTATAACTCAATTTTTGTACTACACAGTTCAAATCAACTATAACTCAATTTTTGTACTACACAGTTCAAATCAATTATAACTCAGTTTTTTGTACTACAGTTGTGCCATAGGATCGGAGTGCTTCTCTCCATTTAAAAAAAAAATGTTTTTAATTCAGAATTATTATTTCCAGACTATTCGTAATATCACAATTTGCGTCTCTCCACCACTTGGATGATAGAAAAGTGACTCAGGATGAGAGAGAAGAATCACAAAGGCTCTACAAACAACCTTTCTTACAAAGAATAACAAAGCCTAACCCCAGCGGTTTATCTTCCTTAATGAACAAGTCTGTAACATGGAATTCAGTTCAAAGTAGGTTGACATCATTATGGAGTAAAGACAAGAAGCCAGGTAGGAATCTGTTAATTTGAAGGAAGTGAAAAAGAAATTAAGGTTTTTCTTTAATGCAAATAATAAGCAGTTTATATTGCTTTAAAGTTGATAATCCAACAAAACTGCTTACACAATTCAAAGTGAGAGTATGAATATATGTTTTAAAAGACACGAATTAAACTTAGTCACATTGTTAAGTTTTTAATGTAAGATAAAAATTGCAAAAGGCCTAAAGACATATACAGTACACTTCAAGAAATTTTGCACATTTACTTTTAGAAAGAGTGCTTACTTTGGATGAAATCTCTTTGCCATACTGGCTACCAGACCGCTTAGACTAAGAGAAAATGATTTAAAATAGTAAGGTCTCTTTCCAAAGGAATATGAACAATATTTATTGTTAGGTATCATATATCATATTATATTATTATAGTATTATAATTTTGTGTGCTGAGTACTATCAATCATGCACTATATGTAAGCCACTGTTCACTTATTAACAAATAATGTGACATTTAAATTTATTAGTATTATTACACATTTTTAGGTCCTTTTTGGCCAATTACATTTTAGGAATTTAATGTTCTCTTATACCAATTGTATAACAAATATAATTTCATAAATAAGTTGAGATGAAAGTAGACAAGAATATTTAATAATCCATTTCTTAAATACATAATATATATTAATACATTGGAACCTGGTTAATATTATATAATTAGTGTCTTAAGGGAAATATTTTTTTAAACCATTACAGAGTCTTGACTTATTAATTAATTAATTTTTATAAGTAACTAGCTGTTGCCCGCGACTCCGTCCGCGTGGACTTTCATATAAACTTTGACTCCCGATTCCCCCCTTTTATCCCCTTTTTCTAGTAAAAAAGAGCCTATGTCCGTCTCCTGGCTCTAAGCTACTTCCCTACCAATTTTCACCCAAATCTGTTCTGCCGTTCTTGAGTTATAAGTGGTGTAACTAACACGACTTTCTTTTATATATATAAGATAATATGCAATCAGGTCCTATTTTCAGTCGCATATTCAACGCTTTGCTAAGAGTTATATAAAAATAAGCTTTTTGCACAGTGTAATACCAAATTTCCAGTCATAGAGTTATATCATACAAGTTACTCATATTTCTCACAAGTTTCGGAACAATAATGTCCGAAGTCAAATAATTTTTTTTTGATTGAGTTAGGTATAGTAAGATTTATTTAATTGTGATGTTCCTTCCAGGACCACTTAACCAGGTTTCAGTGTAACTTATACTGTTTAATAGATTCTTCTTACTTAGACGTAATAGAAATACATTTATCATATTCCTATATAATACCTATTTACATTTCCAAAGTATGGTCTTAGTCTAGAAACATTTAGTCTTCCAAAAATTGTTCTTAACTTAGACTGATATTGAATTGAAAGTAATATTGAAACTATACTTAATGTTATCACTTATTATTATTAAGTGTTGTTATTCCAAAAATGTTAAATAAAGAGTTACAATATTATTTTTTGAATATTTATTCCGTATTTTTCAACATTAATACAAATAAATACAATCCTAATTTTATAATTTATTATTAAATTATTAATCATAAAGTTCAAATTTGGGCCTTTTCCACGCCGTCAAATCTACATAAGGAATGTTATCGTAATCCTTACAACTATACTTTGGATTACAAAAAGATTCAGTTTCAAATGCCTTTTTCTGAATATACTTCACCTCTGTGTTGTCACATATAAGTCGAGCTATCGAAGCTTTTTTGATTTCCTTTAACTGATCTGTAAAACATTTATAGCATTGTCAGAAACATAGAAAAACAGCTGTCCTAATATAGACCCTTGGGGCACCCCAATAGGTATTTTAAATATTTTCACTCATAATTGGATGTTAGTAACAAAAATAGTGTACCTGGTGTAAAAGAATGCGGCATTTCGCTGTTATCGTAAAAGAATCGGTCACCAATACGAGTTCTGTAGAATTGTTCAGCGACAATGCATTGAAACGTATACCCAAAAACTGAACCGGCAACGTCCTTTTCCATTGCGCCGCCAACATACAAATCGATGTCATCCACGCACTCGTATAACTTCGAAAGCGCATTTATTCTCTGAAAATATATTGATGTTATTTTATGAATTTAATGGTAAAATGAATAAGTTTATTTTAATTGTAATGGAAACTTACATCTTGAGATATTTCACCAGCTAAATCCTGGAACGTCATTGCTCTTTTAAGACCGCACGTTTCCCTGAAAATTTGAATTAATTATAGGTAGCGTCACGAATGTTTAGCGCTGGACGAGAATAGCTGCGCATTGGTAGAATCGCGCTCGTAATTGACGTATTGGTGCGAGAAAGACAACACGACTGGGACAACCAATCAACGCTCGCGCACCCGACGATCACGCGCCCCGCGCGCCGTTCCGTCCCCTCGATACCTTATTTTTGACTTCTACGTAGGTTTCGTTCAGCGCTAAAGGTTCGTGACGCGACCTATACTTAAAACCTGTAGCAATCAGTCGTCTTTAACAACACGTAATCAACAACAATTCCATGAATTTCAAATCTAATTCAAACATTTTGGATGATTCAATAGCAGTTTGCTATTAAACTATCCAAAATTTTATTAAAAGGGTATAACTTTTAGTTTGCTTAAACGGATATTAAATACGTGTTATCTTCTATTAACATACCTATAATCATTATAAGAAGCAATCCCATGGTCTCTTCCTCTTTGTATGTCCATAGCAACAAGATCCAATCCCCATTTATTACGAGACTTAAACAACAAGTTAGTGATTTCTCCAGTTACAAATGGATCTGATTCCCCAGCTACATGCGTCACCATCCCACGAACTATATCATCGAATGAATCTTTCGATGATTCTAAAAGACTTGGATTGAAAAAATGGTCGCTTATTCTGAAATTGACGAAATTTTTTATATATCATTCATTATATTACCATCCATAGTTATATATTGTAATGAAGATATCCTAAGTAATTAAAAAGGTTTGAGGGCAGTTTCAGGTCTTTTTAGGACAGGATCTGATTTTAAAGACGTCCTACATTTATCGTTTATTGTTATAGATTTAAAAAATGATTGAAGATAAAAAATAACAGGATGAATCGGAATCTCATATTAGTGTAGATAGTAACTACGTTAATTATATATTTAGTATTATTGAACTAAACGGCAGAAGGCAAGATGATAACAGAATACTCACTTATACAAAAAAGCAGCTTGACAACTAGCAGGGCAGGACATAAAAGAATCAGGTATTGTAGTATGAAGGAACCTAAAGGCCCCAGATCCGAAACCACTGATAATACCAGGATTTACTTCTTCACAGTAATCTCGGCTATAAAGTGACGCTGGCGTAATTTTATAGTACCTAAAGTAGTCTTCACCTGTAACAGTATTTTTTATAGATGGTTAGACCATCGCTTGATCATAACTCATTTGGTGTTACGTCTGATGTACGCTTGCCTAGAGGAAACGATTTACTGTCCTCTTCATTTTGATTTGTTTAATTCTATTTTAATTTGAACATTATGGACACACCAAAAATATTCCCAAATAGTTATTTAATTAAAAATTAAATAAAAAATAATGTTGATTTCATTAAACTTATCAATATTTATCAAACTCAACAAGATTTATGGCAATTTAATTTCATTGAAATTCCCATAAAATATATACGTCAATAATTAAAACGTTCTTCATACAATAAGAAAATAATATTCATCTTACCAAAATTACTAGGTAACCACTCCTGATAAGTGATATGCTGTAATTCGGCGATGACGACTCTCCTCGCTTCTTGGTAGACTTTCTCATCAGACCACAAAGGATTTAATGTGCTGAGCTTATCCGCTACTCTGTTATGTTCCCGCAGTAGCAGAGTTTGTAACACTGCTAATGGAGGTGATTGGTTGATTCTGTCGTCACCTAAAATTTATAACTTGATTGTGATTAAGTATTTTTTTTTAATCCTTAGGACGATTTTCTGTCCTGAAGGGAACTTAGGATTTTCCACTCTAAAAGTGGAGCCTTTGATCATAGACTCTGCGATCGAAACTAGCTAGCTCTCAAGGTAGGCAGTCTTGATCATAAAAGGTAGAAAATATTTATTAAAAAGTGACCAACCATGAGCCCTGATGATGAAGAAAGATAACTCGTTAATCAACCTTACCTGCTAAATAACAAGGGTCTGTCACGTTCCGCAAATCACAAGTACCAGCTTTGTCGTCAGCACTTGGTAGGAACGTTCTACATTTCTTCTTCGGATCCTCTTTTAGTCTTCCATCAGATTTAGTTCGTAGTTTTGAAGCTGTCTTTGAATCTGACCCGTATAATATCGATCCGTCCAGATAACTTGTCACTGTATTCATCTATGTGAATTAAGATGTATATTATTAATTAATATCAAGGAAGTCAAAATATAACTTTGTGTTTCCTTTTGTGATTCGTGTTTTATAGCGACTCCTGTTTGTTTGCGAAAATAATAGGACCTTTGTTGGTTTGTTAGTTGGTTGGATACTTTCAAGAATATTTTCAAGTTAAAATCTAGAAACAGATTGCTCGCCTGGAAAAAAATAACAGGTTACCTGCTCAGCGTGCCCCAAGCTGCAATCGTCTCTCGGTGTAGTAACACTGCGTACAAAGTTCAAGCATTTGACTCCGTGGTGTTGGTAAAAGGGATCATCATCTGGCACGCATATCGGTATACACTTGTCGTTCAACATGTCTTGAGGAAGCATTTCCCGACCGTTGCCCAGACAGCATTGGATGCCACCCTCGTCTATTGAAAATTTTATCTTAGAGTAGTTTAAGAATGCCTTTAGAGAATATAGATCTATTTTTTAATTACAGTTAGTGAAGAGACCGCAATTTATAGAAATATTGCTGGTAGGTTTAACGAAAACATAGCCCTAAAGCTTCTCGTTGCTTGCCACGTCACAAATTATAAAGAATTAAATTTTATATACCTGTAACTTCCATAACTTGAGCCATCATGTCATGGGTGATGAATTGTCCCCACTGCATGTTGAGGTATGTGAACACACAGCTGCCTATCGGCCGATCAGAGAATAGCCTGGTGGATAGCTCTCTGGGATTCGGGAGTGGACGACCGCTTTTAGCAACTGGCATAGCGTAGATTCCTATACGACATGATGTACCAGTTTATAAAATAGTAGAATACTTCTAAATCATCAACCATGAAAAGTCCAACATAGGTAATTTTGATATAATAAGTTTAATCTATTCAGTTCGATTGCACATATACGTCTTTTTTATTTAAGGCAGTATTCAAACGGTATGGTTAGGAAGTCCGTATTGCAATCATGTTTAAATTTAACAGACAAGGTGTTTTAATTCCGTTTTTTTCTAACTCTAGCTGTACTTTACAATTTTGGCTTGCGAAAAGCCTATAGGGTATTGCATATTTTGATCATTACTATAATAGGATCACCTGATCTCGAAGATGGCGCATTAGTAGCATATTTATTTTAAAAATATTACCATCAGCATATCTCGGAGTCGCGATCCTAGTGAATGGGGCACCTCGTCTACCCCACGAGGGATGTTTCTTATTATTGCATGTACCATCCAAACTGCGGTATTTGTCGTTACAACACGTTGCTTTAAATGGCTTACAGTACATCTCAGATGGACGGATCACCTGATGCTCCAGGAATGAAAGGAATGTGTTCGGAGTGACCTTTGAACTGTAAGTGTTTTTAATAATGTGAAACGTTTATTAGAATGCAGCCTGTCGTTGGTATCTAAATGTTTGTTGTCGATAATTAATTAAAGTCGATTTCCAGCCGATTTTAAAAGTCTTTATTATGAAAGAATTAGTCAATATTCTTACAACTATCCAATTTTAAATAGCGGTTATATACCTAGCGGCCTGTCTGGGTATTTTTCAACAGACTTATTTTAAGATTGGTACGTGTACAATTATGATATGGTCTCGGAAAAAGATCAACGTATTTCGTGGTAGTAATACTAGTATTGAAAACTACAAAATATCTTTCAAATTCTTAATTTTCTTCTACCATCATTTCAATATTTACCTAGAGCACATTTTCATCTGTATCAGCTTCGTCGCCTTCAACAGTTCCTGTGACGTCTCCGACGCTTTCTTCAGATCATGGGGAAGGTTTGTATAGAAAAAGTTGTTCAAAGACGGTGAGTATGGCTCCAACGTTATTCCATTCTTGACTAGCTGGTTACCCCGCTTCGCCGCTGCTTTTGATAGTTCTCGACCACATTTTACGCTTTCTGATATAATGTCTGACGGAATTGGACATGTGTCTTCTGAGAATTAGAATTATTTATTTATTTATTACACTCCGTTACATTTAATGAATAATTACTAGGACCAAAAATAAGACTTAAATAGAAACGACGACCTTATCACTTAAAAGTTATCTTATTCAAACTTATGAAAAGAAATGTTTGTTAAGTAGGTACATAACTGTAATCAGTTAACTAGATGAAGCTGTTTTTGGGCATTCAATATAACATACACCCATTATTACATTCATATTCAATATTTATACATACATACGTCCAATAATTTGTTTGGTTGAAAATATTAATTACGACAAAGTATTACAATTATTTATATTAAACAATACATTGTATTGACTCTACATGTCATAGAGTATTCAAACTTAATAATATAAAACTCACAAAAAAAACCTTAAAGTCTTATTTAAATGCCTAACCACCCCATAGCCAATACTTACTTACCTTCGGAACTAGAAACAAATAACTCCTTAATTTTTAAAGTAGTACTGGCCAATAAAGGACACACGTCACAAACATCCGCAAACACATCGTCGAGCAAGCCTTCAAGCCCGCAGTTAATACAACCACTAACACACGCACAGAAAAACAAAACCCCTCCCACGCTGTTTAAAAACAAAAAAGTTCTTATTGATCTCATTCTTAGCACAGAGAAGTTAAAAGATTCAAATTTTGACAGTCCAAAATGGCGGGAATAATAATTATATCGTCTTTTTTATTGAACTTGAAAATAAATTTGCAACTAACTATAACACTTTCTAGCTAAATAACAAGTTAACTTAATCAATAATTATTTTTACAATGAACTTATCACGGTTGCATTTAGTAATCAAATATTAAAATTAATAACAAGTTCAAAAGAAAGTTCTTATCACGTCACGTTTTTCTCTTTCATAATGCGTAATTAACGGAAATCGTATCGTATCACCTGTTCTTTCCCAATGCATTATCATACATTTACTAATCTCATTTATTGCTGCACAAATTTATATATTAAATAGGTAGGGCCAACCCTAGCCAGACGCTGGATCCACCACCACGAGTCACGACTATGCACTTTACAATTGAAATGTTAGTGGTGACGGCTCCAAAATCTTAGGGAACTTATGCTTTCGGTCCGAGGACATACGTTATATAGGTTGCAGCCCTATATTAGTGATGTAACGAATATTCGCATCCGCATTTGCGAATATTCGCATATTTCTTGACATTCGTATTCGCATCCGCATTCGCATTCGCGCATGTCTAATAAATATATTCGTTACATCACTACCCTATATATTATAAGTAGTATCCAGAAACAGAAGTTATAATAATCTGAAATAAGGCATACCAGTATTAAAATATATTTGAATATTTCAATCAAATGCTACCACGAAATTTGCTATAACTGACACTTGATTAAAGGACCAATTGTTCGCTGAGTAGTTTTCTTGTAGATTCGAGCATTGTTGAGGAGAAATTAGAGAATGTAACCCTCTTCTAAACCTTAAATTTGATAAGAGCGATTTAGAACGCGCTTCGCTTTTAACATAAGCATTGCTTAAAAATATATATTATTTTCTTTATATCAAGTGAATGGGCTTTTACTGGATAACATCAAAGCTAAAACAGAAGCAATATATTAACTATAGATATACATTTATTTATAAGTATGTAGATACTGTATCATGTTGTACCGAAAGTCGAAAAAATTCACAAAATTATAATTAAGGTTTCCAAGATTCGATACAGAGAATCATAGACATGAAAGTGTTATTTAATACGTAGTCGGGTTGTAGTTTACAAAATTAGTTATACTACGGCCAGCTCTATTGGACATTTACCGATTTATTAAGACATTAAACTCTATGTGCAAGCTAACAGATAAAGGGAAAAGGAGAGTAAAAAAAAACAAACATACCAAAATATAATTTTATTAACAAATGACATTATTGTAAAATAAATGTTTTAATAAGTTATACTCGTAGTGCTCAATAAAATAACATTATCTGCTATCAATCACAAGAGAGCTAGGAGGTCTATGTTCTTACTAATATTAAAAACGCAAAAGTTTGAAAGAATGTATGAATAAATGAACGACGTTAGTTACTCGTTCACTCAAAAACTACTACAGTAGAACAGTTATCCCTGTTAATTAGAACCGGCCCACCGGGGTCGATTCGGATAATTATAATCGTCAATTCGGATAATCGGACATAGAAATAATAAAGGAAAACAAACTGTCACACGTCGAATAAACTTTATTGCTAATTTGTTTTAATTTTTTATACTAAGATTAGGACTGATTCGGATAATTAATTGGCGTTCTATCGTAATTGTATTTGCCCGATATCATGCTTATAAACTTTTGCGCTTATAATATTTAAATACATAATAAACTTTTTTGTTCTTTTTTTACTCAACAATATACCCGCATTTTGAATATCTAAAATGTACAAGAAATCTGCTAGAACTTCGCCTGTACACATGATATGTTTAAACGCCAGTTGACGGATAATAGTGTGAGAGAGAAAACGTTCTATAAAGCCAAATTAGCAGATTATCTCTTTCTAATAGTCAATGAACATTCATTGCTGGGAACATTAAATTTTTACAATATGTATTTAATATAAACAACATTTTATTACCAGTTTTGAGTTAACGAAAAGCGTCATAATGAATTGTTAATTTTTTTGGTACATTTTTTATTAAGGCACATTCATATTATAACAAGTTAGTTATCTACATATATTATTACAAGATAAAGTAAAAAAACTAAAACCCAACTACGACAAAAAACGACGCTGAAAAAGTATAAAAGTACCCCATGAATACAGGTAAAGTCACAAGCAAATGCTAGTAATATATATATATATTCGAAATGTACAAGTGAAGCGCTTTAAAATGATACCAAACACGGCATATCTAGCTTAACTTTATTTTTTTACTCTGTATATTTTGTCCGCTAGAGGGCGCCACATTGAATTTGGTGAAAATCTATATAGCCTATAACCAGCGGACAATTAAGACGCTTCTAATGATATGTCATTTGTCGAATTCTGATTAGTGGTTTAGAAGTTACGAGGGAACAGATGAACATACATACATACATACATACATACATAGCCTGTCAAAATCATAACCCTCCTTTGGCTTTGCCGTAGTCGGGTAAAAATAAGAGGTGATGATTTGTGTCTCTTGCTATATACATATTTAACTTATAAATAAAACTTCGTCTTGGCTCACTAAAGAAAAAAGCTTATATAACATGTGGTTTTTTATCAAGGCTTATAATTTTTTTAATTGACCCAGCTCTATAAAATAGTATTCTTAGATTATTATTTAGATAATAATATTTTAAATTTACAATTGACAATAATATCAAATAATAATTTTTACAATAAATCTATAGTTTTTAATATTGAATCATGTCTCTTTCGAAATATATCATAAATTTGTTGCAAATTCGAAATGTCCTATATATATATATAGTGTTTATGTGAAAAGAATAGGTATGTACATAGTAAATAAAACCTAAAAAATCTTAAGTATTCAATAACAATGTTCAATAAATTATTTGTTACTTTTTGTTAGCATATTTTTTTGTTCAACCCATTATAGAAATAAATTTACCATCTTAAACTAATGCTTAATTTTTTAACTTGTACAAAAGTGTTGAACGCGAAGTCCCACAGTTTACAGCTGATGCCGAAAGCTGAAAATAAAAAATATGTTAGTTAGTAGTTAAACAAAAACGACGATTACTTGGCGCAGTGGTATCACGTAAGGTCAGCTAGTCCCAAGCTAAGCAGAACTTGTGTTATGGAAACTAGATAACGAATACATTACATACACATACTTTTCATTTTTAAATACATACATACAATACATAGCAACACGCAGACTCCAGAAAAATACAAATATAAATTACAAATATATTTCTCTGGTGTGGAGATCGTACCCTCGGCCCTTCGCGCAGGAAGCAGTTTTGCTACCACTGCGCCAAGTGGTCATCCACATATAAAGACTTACAAATGCCATATATGCTTATACCAAAAACTTACCTTTGTCATGATTAACAAAATGGTGGTTAGAATGGTACCGCTTCATAGCATATAAATAGCTGCCGTCTTTAGGCGAGCCGTGGTGCACGTAATAGTGTATCATGTCGTAGGTTAAGTAGCCTGGAAATAAAAAATAATAATAACTTTTTTTTATTTGCCAAAAGGTTAAAGGTAAATAAACCAACTTCAAACTAAAATGCAAAAAATAAATTTCCTTTGCACAAAGTAATACGTATTTTCATTTAGTACTAGCCGACCCAACGCGACTTCGTTCACGCTGTACTAACCTACCCGAAACCTTATACCCCTTTTTTTTTTTTTTTTTTT
>JADANM010005714.1:1946338-1963803 GCA_026213755.1 Eurema hecabe
TTATGCACCAAAAAAGGAATATTCAATCGAGATTACATATAGACGCCGAACGATTCCCGCCAAAACCAGCTATATTTTCACGCAGTTAGCTAACTGCGTGTCTTGAATATGGTAATCTCTGTTTTCAGAATGGGACTACGAAAAGGAATTATCATAAAGAAATTGCATACCATGCGTTACTTTAAAAATAAATAGTCCATAATTGATTGAATCATTTGTTAAATGGTCTTTAATTAAATAAAAATTGTCAAAGAATTAATCATAATTCTAATTTGAAAACTAAACGAATAATTCTATACCAAATTTTGTGCAAGACTTTATGAGGGAGAATGGTCAAACCTGTTTTAATACTCGACATTGAATCTCTCCCATTGACTCTGTTATAATCTATTTTAAATGCATTATTCAATCATTCGTGTAAGAAAGACGTTCTACATATCATTTCTACCATGTATCATATCTTGCTCTCATTTCCTGTCTGTATTTTATTATCAATACATATAATAAAAACGTAACGAGTCGCTGTCTGTATATGAAATATATATGAGAAAAAATATTATAGGAGACCTTTATTAATACAATAGAACCCAAAACAATGATTTTTGGAATTTTTGCCTGTTTAATTCATGTCAATCGGTTGATAAATCAAAAAGTTATGGCAATTTAAAGAATCACGTTGAACTTGCTGAATGTTTTTTGGCGCGGGTTAGGCATTTTAAAACATGCTGCCCAAAGTCACTTTTCTACGCGGGCGAAGTCGCTGGCGAGTCGCTACGCTGTTTCTACGCTGGCGAGGCGAAGTGTGGCTATATATCTGTTATTTCCTCTGCAAAATGTTTCTTACTTTAAATAAGTTACCAAACTGAATCTTATTTCAGACCAATGCCCAGAGAAGTTAACAGCGTCGCAGTTTTCATGGCACATAGCATTGGGAGTTCTAATCTGGACGCTTCTAGAATATTCGCTGCACCGCTGGGTGTTCCATTACGACCCGGGGTCTTCGCTACGTTTGATACAGTTACATTTCCTCATTCATGGAATGCATCATAAGGTAATCATAACATAGTCCCTGTTTTAATGTTTTTCTCGAAATGATCATCGTAGCTTTCAAATAGAATGAGAATTTCACACATATATCATTACATAGTATAACACGAAGTCGCTGTCTTTTATCTGTCCCAATGTATGTTAAATAATTTAAAGTACTCAACTGATTTTCATGAGGTTTTTTTGAAAAGATAGAGTGATTCAAGAAGGTCTATGTATAATACATGCATCATATATGCATGCGAAACCAGTGTTGGTCGCTAGATTAATTAGATTGAAGAATTTCTCATTTACAGTTTGTCAAATTTCACCATCTAATAGGTAGATATAGGTAAACTTCAACAGAAAGTTTATACGTATCATTTTAATTCAGGTTCTCTTATACATTTTAAATCCAGCAACATTTCAACTACAAATAAACGTTTAATAAATACATATAGCGATAATTTTAGTTGCTCACATAATTATATAAAAAACAGCTTTGAGTAACTGACGTAGTCTTTCCGACTTCTCCTATATTTATATTAGTCTCTAGTTCTTTGACCCCTTTATTACCCTTTCTTCCCGTTTAAAAGAAGCCTGTCTTTTTTCTGGCTCAGCATCTGTGTACCAATTTTCATTTCATTTCATTTTGGCGTGAAAGCGCAACAGGCAGGCAGAGGTACTTTCGCATGTGTACTATTAGTAGGGATTTATATGAAGTTCTGCATATTTCAGGTACCATTCGACGGACTCCGTCAAGTATTCCCGCCCATACCAGCACTTTTTATAGCGTGTACTATCTACGCTCCAGTTTCCTTGCTCCTGGCCAATCCTTTAATCAAATTCACTGGAGGATTAATAGGTAATTTACTAAGAAAGTTTGTATTATTATTACCCATTTTCTCTACTTCAATTGAAAATAGTAAAGGTTTGAAGTATGTGTTCGTTTGGATTAGGTATCCGGCTCAGAAACTACTGGGCCGATCTTAAAAATTCTTTCATCGTTGTAAGCGAGTGTATCTCTGAGCGACATGTTTATTTAATGACCAAATGAACGAATTATCTAGTAGAAGTTTTACTTTTCACTTACTCCTTATACTTTCAATACAATTTATAACGTACTAAGTCAATTGTGTAAGTTTATAGTGGTTTCTTTTTAAGCGACTTATAATTTAGAAGTTGGTGCCAACTGCCAAGTAAAACAATAACTGTTTGTTTGGTTTAACCGATATTGTATAGATGGGAGTAGCACTACTTGGTACTGACTCCAAAATTATAAAATGACTATTAAATCATTTCTCTATCTATATTATAAAAATGAATACCAAAATGTGTTGGTAGGCGCATAACTCGATAATAGCTGAACCGATTTACATAATTGTTGTTATAGAATAATCCTGAATGCACGAGGATTGTTTTTAAGCCAAGAAAAATGGTAGGCGTAGGGTATAAGGTTTCGGGTAGGTTAGTACAGCGTGAATGAAGTCGCGTTGGGTCGTCTAGTACTAAATGAAAATACGTATTACTTTGTGTGAAGGACATTTATTTTTTGCATTTTAGTTTGAAGTTGGTTTATTTTTTAGGGTTAAACTTTATTTTATTTTGATCCTTTACCTTTAACCTTTTGGCAAATAAAAAAAAGTTATTATTTTTTTTATTTCCAGGCTACTTAACCTACGACATGATACACTATTACGTGCACCACGGCTCGCCTAAAGACGGCAGCTATTTATATGCAATGAAGCGGTACCATTCTAACCACCATTTTGTTAATCATGACAAAGGTAAGTTTTTGGCATAAGTCCTTATACATATAGATGAACGCTTGGCGCAGTAGTAGCACAACTGCTATCTACGCGAAGGGTCGTGGGTTCGATCTCCATACCGGAGAAATATATAATTTGTAATTTATTTATTATTTTTCTGGGGTCTGGGTGTTGCTACGTATTGTATGTATGTATTTAACAAAAACAAATTATACAAAAGAAAAGTATGTATATGTAATTTATTCGTTATATAATTTATTCGGCCGTCGTTTTTATAACTCCATATTTTTTTCTTTTCAGCTTTCGGCATCAGCTGTAAGCTGTGGGACTTCGCGTTTAACACTTTTGTACAAGTTAAAAAATTAAGCATTAGTTTAAGATGGTAAATTTATTTATATAATGGGTTGAACAACAAAAAATGCTAACAAATAATTTATTGAACATTGTTATTGAATACTTAAATTTTTTTTATTTACTATGTACATATTTTTTTCACATAAACACGAATAAATATATGACATTTCGGATTTAAAACTAATTTATATTATATTTTGAAAGAGATTGATTGTTTAACATATTATTTGATATTATTGTCAATTATACATTTAAAATATTGTTATCTAAATAATAATCTAAGAATACTATTTTATAGAGCTGGGTCGAACAAAAAAATTATAAGCCTTGATAAAAAACCACATGTTATATAAGCTTTTTTCTTTAGTGAGCCAAGACGAAGTTTTATTTATAAGTTAAATATGTATATAGCATGAGACACAAATCATCACCTCTTATTTTAATAATATATGTAGATAAATAACTTGTTATAATATGAATGTGCCTTAATAAAAAATGTACCAAAAAAATTAACAATTCATTATGTCGCTTTTCGTTAACTCAAAACTGGTAATAAAATAATGTTTATTTTAAATACATATCTTAAAAATTTACTGTTCCCAGCAATGAAAGTTAATTGACTATTAGAAAGAGATAATCTGCTAATTTGGCTTTATAGAACGTTTTCTCTCTCACACACTATTATCCGTCAACTGGCGTTTAAACATATCATGTGTACAGGCGAAGTTCTAGCAGATTTCTTGTACATTTTAGATATTCAAAATGCGGCTATATTGGTGAGTAAAAAAAGAACAAAAAAGTTTATTATGTATTTAAATATTATAAGCGCAAAAGTTTATAAGCATGATATCGGGCAAATTCAATTACGATAGAACGCCAATTAATTATCCGAATCAGTCCTAATCTTAATATAAAAAATTAAAACCAATTAGCAATAGTTTATTTGACGTGTGACAGTTTGTTTTCCTGCATTGTCTATGTCCGATTATCCGATTATAATTATCCGAATCGACCCCGGTTCCAATTAACTGGGATAATCGACGTTCTACTGTAGTAGTTTTTGAGTGAACGATTAACTAACGTCGTTCATTTATTCATACATTCTTTCAAACTTTTGCGTTTTTAATATTAATAAGAACATAGACTTCCTAGCTCTCTTGTGATCGATAGCAGATAATGTTATTTTATTGAGCACTACGAGTATAACTTATTAAAACATTTATTTTACAATAATGTCATTTGTTAATAAAATTATATTTTGGTATGTTTGTTTTTTTTACTCTCCTTTTCCCTTTATCTGTTTCGACTTTCGGTACAACATGATATAGTATCTACATACATATAAATAAATGTATATCTATAGTTAATATATTGCTTCTGTTTTAGCTTTGATGTTATCCAGTAAAAGCCCATTCACTTGATATAAAGAAAATTATATATTTTTTTAAGCAATGCTTATGTTAAAAGCGAAGCGCGTTCTAAATCGCTCTTATCAAATTTAAGGTTTAGAAGAGTTACATTCTCTAATTTCTCCTCAACAATTCGAATCTACAAGAAAACTACTCAGCGAACAATTGGTCCTTTAATCAAGTGTCAGTTATAGCAAATTTCGTGGTAGCATTTGATTTAAATATTCAAATATATTTTAATACTGGTATGCCTTATTTCAGATTATTATAACTTCTGTTTCTTGATACTACCTATATATAGGGTAGTGATGTAACGAATATATATATTAGACATGCGCGAATGCGAATGCGGATGCGAATACGAATGTCAAGAAATATGCGAATATTCGCAAATGCGGATGCGAATATTCGTTACATCACTAATATAGGGCTGCAACCTATATAACGTATGTCCTCGGACCGAAAGCATAAGTTCCCTAAGATTTTGGAGCCGTCACCACTAACATTTCAATTGTAAAGTGCATAGTCGTGGTGGTGGATCCAGCGTCTGGCTAGGGTTGACAGCCCTACCTATTTAATAAATAATTTTGTGCAGCAATAAATGAGATTAGTAAATGTATGATAATGCATTGGGAAAGAACAGGTGATACGATACGATTTCCGTTAATTACGCATTATGAAAGAGAAAAACGTGATGTGATAAGAACTTTCTTTTGAACTTGTTATTAATTTTAATATTTGATTACTAAATGCAACCGTGATAAGTTCATTGTTAAAATAATTATTGATTAAGTTAAATTAAATTGTTATTTAGCTAGAAAGTGTTATAGTTAGTTGCAAATTTATTTTCAAGTTCAATAAAGAAGACATGATACAATTATTATTCCCGCCATTTTGAACTGTCAAATTTAAATCTTTTAACTTATCTGTGCTAAAAATGAAATCGATAAGAACTTTTTTGTTTTTAAACAGCGTGGGAGGGGTTTTGTTTTTCTGTGCGTGTGTTAGTGGTTGTATTAACTGCGGGCTTGAAGGCTTGCTCGACGATGTGTTTGCGGATGTTTGTGACGTGTGTCCTTTATTGGCCAGTACTACTTTAAAAATTAAGGAGTTATTTGTGTCTAGTTCAGAAGGTGAGTAAATGTTGACTGTGGGGTGGTTTGGCATTTAAATAATACTTTAGGGTTTTTTTTGGTTTTATATTATTAAGTTTGAATGCTGTATGACATGTAGAGTCAATACAACGTATTGTGTCAATACAATGTATGTATATGTGTATCTATACTAATGTATAAAGCTGAAGAGTTTGTTTGTTTGTTTGAACGCACTTATCTCAGGAAGTACTGGTTCGAATTGAAAAAATATTTTTTTTTATTGAATAGAGTATAAACAATTTATCGAGGAAGGCTTTAGGCTACATAACATCACGCTGCGACTAATAGGAGCGAAGAAATAATGGAAAAGTAATCGACGGGGTCGAAGTCGCGAGCAACGGCTAGTACTATGATAAAAACGACCCTTGGTTTAGAAGATAGCAAGAATATTTTTTTTTAATTAATCAATCGTGTTATTATGTAATACTTTGTTGTAATTAATATACTTAATATTGAAATATTGAATAACCCAGTTAACTGATTACAGTTAGGTACTTCACATTTCTTTTCATAAATTTGAAATAGATCACTTTTAAGTAATAAGGTCGCCAGTTTCTATTTCAGTCTTATTTTTGCTCCTAGTAATTATTCGTTTAATGTAACAAAGTGTAATAAATAAATAAAAAATTCTAATTCTCAGAAGACACATGTCCAATTTCGTCAGACACAATATCTGAAAGCGTAAAATGTGGTCGAGAACTATCAAAAGCAGCGGCGAAGCGTGGTAACCAGCTAGTCAAGAATGGTATAACGTTGGAGCCATACTCACCGTCTTTGAACAACTTTTTCTATACAAACCTTCCCCATGATCTGAAGAAAGCGTCGGAGACGTCACAGGAACTGTTGAAGGCGACGAAGCTGATACAGATGAAAATGTGTTCTAGGTAAATATTTTACTAATGGTAGAAGAAAATTAAGAATTTGAAAGACATTTTGTAGTTTTCAATACTAGTGTTACTAACACGAAATACGCTGATCTTTTTCTAAGACCATATCATAATTGTAAACTTACCTATCTTAAAATAAGTCTGTTGAAAAATACCCAGACAGGCCGCTAGGTATATAACCCCTATTTAAAATTGGATTTTACTAATATTTACTAATTCCATCATAATATAAGATTTTTAATATCGGCTAAAAATCGCTTCGAATTAATAAGCGAAAACAAATATTTAAGACAGGCCACATTCTAAGAATCATTTCACATTATTAAAAACATTTACAGTTCAAAGGTCACTCCGAATACATTCCTTTCATTCCTGGAGCATCAGGTGATCCGTCCACCTGAGATATACTGTAAGCCATTTAAAGCAACGTGTTGTAACGACAAATACCGCAGTTTGGATGGTACATGCAACAATAAGAAACATCCCTCTTGGGGCAGACGAGGTGCCCCATTCACTAGGATCGCGACTCCGAGATATGCTGATGGTAATACGCTTTTAAAATATATGTGCTACTAATGCGCCTTCTGCGAGATCAGTTGATCCTATTATAGTAATGATCAATATATGCAATACCCTATAGGCTTTTTGCAAGCCAAAATTGGAGAGTACAGCTAAAATTAAGAAAAAAAGGAATTAAAACACCTTGTCCGTTGAATTTAAACATGTTTGCAATACGGACTTCCTAACCATATAGCGTTTGAATACTGCCTTAAATAAAAAGACGTTAATGTGTGATCGAACTAAATAGATTAAACTTTTTGGCGACACATTGGTTTTAGTAGTATCTGGATTTATTTCTTTTCATAACAAAAATTACCTATGTTGGACTTTTCATGGTACATTGTTTAAAAGTATTTTACTATTTTATAAACTGGTAAATCATATTGTAAAGGAATCTACGCTATGCCAGTTGCTAAAAGCGGTCGTCCACTCCCGAATCCTAGAGAGCTATCCACCAGGCTATTCTCTGATCGACCGATAGGCAGCTGTGTGTTCACATACCTCAACATGCAGTGGGGACAATTCATCACCCATGACATGATGGCTCAAGTTGTGGAAGTTACAGGTAATTGAAATCAATTATATAAAGTTATATAAATTTGCAACGTGGTAAGCAAACGAGAAGCTTTAGGGCTATGTTTTCGTTAAACCTACCAGCAATATTTCTCCCTATTTCCAAATAACATCTCAAGGAGCGGGCAACATTTGAAAACCAGTGCTATCCTGAGAGTTCGCTCTCAGGATAGCATTAGCTGAGATGTCGCCTTTTGCTAGGTTTCTGTTGTATATATTGATTTTATAATGTTTTTATTTTGTATTTAGTAGCAATAAACACTTTTTTATTTTTTATTATTTCATTTTTTTTTAAATTGCGGTCTCTTGACTAACTGTAATTAAAAAATAGATCTATATCCTCTAAAGGCATTCTTAAACTACTCTAAGAAATAAAAAATGCTTTTAAAAAATTTTTCAATAGACGAGGGTGGCATCCAATGCTGTCTGGGCAACGGTCGGGAAATGCTTCCTCAAGACATGTTGAACGACAAGTGTATACCGATATGCGTGCCAGATGATGATCCCTTTTACCAACACCACGGAGTCAAATGCTTGAACTTTGTACGCAGTGTTACTACACCGAGAGACGATTGCAGCTTGGGGCACGCTGAGCAGGTAACCTGTTATTTTTTCCAGGCGATGAATCTGTTTCTAGATATTAACTTGAAAATTTAATAAGTAACCAACCAACTAACAAACCAACAAAAGTCCTATTATTTTCAAACAAACAGGAGTCGCTATAAAACAGGAATAACAAATGGAAACACAAAGTTACATTTTGACTTCCTTGATATTAATTAATATACATCTTAATTCACATAGATGAATACAGTGACAAGTTATCTGGACGGATCGATATTATACGGGTCAGATTCAAAGACAGCTTCAAAACTACGCACAAAATCCGATGGAAAACTAAAAGAGGATCCGAAGAAGAAGTGTAGAACGTTTCTACCATCAGCTGATGACAAAGCTGGTACTTGTGATTTGAGGAATGTGACAGACCCTTGTTATTTAGCAGGTAAGGTGATTAACGTATTCAGAATAGGAAATATAGAGTTATCATTCTTCATCATCAGGATTCTTCACTCTAATCACTTTTTATGATCAAGACTGCCTACCTTGGGAGCTAGCTAGTTTCGATCGCAAAGTACAAAGACTTTAAAAGTTGAGCCTTTGATGATCAAAGGCTAAACTTTTAAAGTGGAAAATCCTAAGTGTCCTCCAGGACAGAAAAACGTTCTAAGGATAAAAAAAAATACGTTAATCACAATAAAGTTATAAATTTTAGGTGACGACAGAATCAACCAATCACCTCCATTAGCAGTGTTACAAACTCTGCTACTGCGGGAACATAACAGATTAGCGGATAAGCTCAGCACATTAAATCCTTTGTGGTCTGATGAGAAAGTCTACCAAGAAGCGAGGAGAGTCGTCATCGCCGAATTACAGCATATCACTTATCAGGAGTGGTTACCTAGTAATTTTGGTAAGATGAATATTATTTTCTTATTGTATGAAGAACGTTTTAATTATTGACGTATATATTTTATGGGAATTTCAATGAAATTAAATTGCCATAAATCTTGTTGAGTTTGATAAATATTGATAAGTTTGATGAAATCAACATTATTTTTTATTTAATTTTTAACTAAATAGCTATTTGGGAATATTTTTGGTGTGCCCATAATGTTCAAATCAAAATAGAATTAAACAAATCACAATGAAGAGGACAGTGAATCGTTTCCTCTAGGCAAGCGTACATCAGACGTAACACCAAATGAGTTATGATCAAGCGATGGTCTAACCATCTATTAAAAATACTGTTACAGGTGAAGATTACTTTAGGTACTATAAAATTACGCCAGCGTCACTTTATAGCCGAGATTACTGTGAAGAAGTAAATCCTGGTATTATCAGTGGTTTCGGATCTGGGGCCTTTAGGTTCCTTCATACTACAATACCTGATTCTTTTATGTCCTGCCCTGCTAGTTGTCAGGCTGCGTTTTTGTATAAGTGAGTAATCTGTTATCATCTTGCCTTCTGCCGTTTGGTTCAAAGATACTAAATACATAATGCTTAACGTTATTACTATCTACACTAATATGAGATTCCGATTCATCCTGTTATTTTTTATCTTCAATCATTTTTTAAATCTATAACGATAAACGATAATTGTAGGACGTCTTTAAAATCAGATCCTGTCCTAAAAGGACCTGAAACTGCCCTCAAACCTTTTTAATTACTTAGGATATCTTCATTACAATATATAACTATATATGGTAATAGAATGAATTATGTATAATAAATTTCGTCAATTTCAGATTAAGCGACCATTTTTTCAATCCAAGTCTTTTAGAATCATCGAAAGATTCATTCGATGATATAGTTCGTGGGATGGTGACGCATGTAGCTGGGGAATCAGACCCATTTGTAACGGGAGAAATCACCAACTTGTTGTTTAAGTCTCGTAATAAATGGGGATTGGATCTTGTTGCTATGGACATACAAAGAGGAAGAGACCATGGGATTGCTTCTTATAATGATTATAGGTATGTTAATAGAAGTTAACACGTATTTAATATCCATTTAAGCAAACACTTAAACCCTTTTAATATAATTTTGAATAGCAAACTGCCATTGAACCAAAAATTTTTGAATTAGATTTGACAGTTATGGAATTAGTCAACGATTACGTGTTGTCAAAAACGACTGATTGATACAGGTTTTAAGTAATTCATTCAAATTTTCAGGGAAACGTGCGGTCTTAAAAGAGCAATGACGTTTCAGGATTTAGCTGGTGAAATATCTCAAGACGTAAGTTTCTATCACTAGTAAAGAAATGTATTCTACTTTTTTAACACTACATTCATAATATAATAATTCATATAAAATTCATAATATAATAAAATAAATTTAAATATTTTTCAGAGAATAAATGCGCTTTCAAAACTATACGAGTGCGTGGATGACATCGATTTGTATGTTGGCGGCGCGATGGAAAAGGACGTTGCTGGTTCAGTTTTAGGGTATACGTTTCAATGCATTGTCGCTGAACAATTCTACAGAACTCGTATTGGTGACCGATTCTTTTACGATAACAGCGAAATGACGCATTCTTTTACACCAGGTACACTACTTTTGTTACTAACATCCAATTATGAGTGAAAATATTTAAAATACCTATTGGGGTGTCCCAAGGGTCTATATTAGGACAGCTGTTTTTCAATGTTTCTGACAATGCTATAAATGTTTTACAGATCAGTTAAAGGAAATCAAAAAAGCTTCGATAGCTCGACTTATATGCGACAACACAGAGGTGAAGTATATTCAGAAAAAGGCATTTGAAACTGAATCTTTTTGTAATCCAAAGTATAGTTGTAAGGATTACGATAACATTCCTTATGTAGATTTGACGGCGTGGAAAAGGCCCAAATTTGAACTTTATGATTAATAATATAATAATAAATTATAAAATTAGGATTGATGTATTGTGTATTTATTTGTAATAAAGTTGGAAAATATGGAATAAAAATTCAAAAAATAATATTGTAACTGTTTATTTAACATTTTTGGAATAACAACACTTAATAATAATAAGTGATAACATTAAGTATAGTTTCAATATTACTTTCAATTCAATATCAGTCTAAGTTAAGAACAATTTTTGGAAGACTAAACATTTCTAGACTAAGACCATAAACTTTGGAAATGTAAATTGGTATTATATAGGAATATGATAAATGTATTTCTATTACGTCTAAGTTAGAAGAATCTATTTAACAGGTTAAATTACATTGAAACCTGGTTAAGTGGTCCTGGAAGGAACATCACAATTATTTAATCCTACTATAGCTAACTCAATTAAATAACAATTTATTTGACTTCGGACATCATTGTCCCGCAACTTGTTTAAAAATATAAAGTATGAGATATCTCTATGATTGGAAATTTGGTATTACACTGTGCAAAAAGCTTAATTTTATATAACTCTGAGCAAAGCATTGAATATGCGACTGAAAATAAGACCTGATTGCATATCTTATATATATAAAAGTCGTGTTAGTTACATCACTTATAACTCAAGAACGGCAGAACAGATTCGGGTGAAAATTGGTAGGGAGGTAGCTTAGAGCCAGGAGACGGACATAGGCTCCTTTTTTACTAGACAAAGGGGTTAAAAGGGGGGAATCGGGAGTCAAAGTTTATATGAAAGTCCACGCGGACGGAGTCGCGGGCAACAGCTAGTTACTTATAAAAAAATTAATAAGTCAAGAATCTGTAATGGTATAAAAAAAAATCCCTTAAGACACTAATTATATAATATTAACCAGGTTCCACTGTATTAATATATGTTATGTATTTAAGAAATGGATTATTAAATATTCTTGTCTACTTTCATTTCAACTTATTTATGAAATTATATTTGTTATACAATTTGTATCAGAGAACATTAAATTCCTAAAATGTAATTTGGCCAAAAAGGGCCTAAAAATTTGGCACTAGTAATAATAAATTTAAATGTCACATTATTTGTTAATAAGTGAACAGTGGCTTACATATAGTGCATGATTGATAGTACTCAGCACACAAAATTATAATACTATAATAATATAATATGATATATGATACCTAACAATAAATATTGCTCATATTCCTTTGGAAAGAGACCTTTCTATTTTAAATAATTTTCTCTTAGTCTTAGCGGTCTGGTCGCCAGTATGGCAAAAGGATTTTATAAAATAAGCTTATAAAATTCTAAAAGTAAATGTGCAAAATTTCTAGAGCTGTGTACTGAATGTCTTTAGGCCTTTTGCAATTTTTATCTTACATTAAAAACTTAACAATGTGACTAAGTTTAATTCGTGTCTTTTAAAACATATATTCATACTCTCACTTTGAATTGTGTGAGCAACCTCCTTTGTTGGATTATTAACTTTAAAGCAATATAAACTGCTTATTATTTGCATTAAAAAAACCTTAATTTCTTTTTCACTTCATTCAAATCAATAGATTCCTACCTGGCTTCTTGTCTTTACTCCATAATGACGTCAACCTACTTTGAACTGAATTCCATGTCACAGACTTGTTCATTAAGGAGGATAAACTGCTTGGGTTAGGCTTTGTTATTCGTTGTAAGAAAGGTTGTTTGTAGAGCCTTTGTGATTCTTCTTTCTCATCCTGAGTCACTTTTCTATCGTCCAAGTGGTGGAGAGACGCAAATTGTGATATTACGAATAGTCTGGAAAAAACAACTCACATTTAGGTATCTTCGAGTATTTTTTATTTCTGGCACAACTGGGATAAAAGTACCATATCTGTGTGTTAAATCTCAGACACTATTAACATTTCAAAACATTATTGATTGCCAACAAAATGTAGGGCAAAAGAAAATTATTTACGTTATAAATAGATTGAAACATTTATAATTAATGTTAATAATAGTTAAAACATTTATGTCTATATTTTGTTCACCTGTGTGAAGCCAGGTAATTAGAATTTGGTTAACTCAATTTTCTAGTATTTATTAGACAGATGTGTTAAAACTGGGCCTCTTAGCATAAGCTTAAGACATTGATCTTTTAATCATAACCTGTTTTACATCAATAATATATTTTTGTCAAGCTTTAGATCTTTAAATGATTTTATGGTTATTGATTTAATATTTTAGATTGATTGATAATATTCAATAAGTATATCTAACATACCTATACTGCAAGTATTCATAAAAAGTGCCACCATTGAAGTAGCTTGGTGCAGCAGGGTTGCCCATCAGGGATAAGTATTGTAAATTTGGACATGATTCCTTTAGATTACCGACCCACGGATATAAGGCGGCTATTTTACAATAATTTAACCTGAAGGTAAATATAAAGAAATTTATAAAATTAAAAAACCTGATTAAGTCTATTGGATTTTGGCTCCTAAAATTTTTTAAAAAAATTTACATGGCATGGAGAATTGTCATTTTAATTAAATATTAATATAAATAGTTTCGTGAATTATTGGTACTGCAGGGTATGGACAAAAAATTGTACTGTAAAATAGAAATATGTTGGTATAGGTCGCGTCACGAATCTTTAGCGCTGAACGAAACCTGCGCAGAAGTCAAAAATAAGGTATCGAGGTAGCGGCGCGGCGCGCGGGGCGCGTGATCGTCGGGTGCGCGAGCGTGGATTGATTGTCCCAGTCGTGTTGTTTTTCTCGCACCAATACGTCAATTACGAGCGCGATTCTACCGATACGCAGCTATTCTCGTCCAGCACTAAACATAAATGACGTGACCTATACATACTATAAATTATTTTTGTTGTTTTTAAAGAAATGTATGTAATATATATTTTATAGAAAGGGTAAATTAACAACAAGTAAATGTTGAAAGTTCTTACCATAATAACTGTAGTTTTGGCAGTGGTGGCAAGAAACTGTTTTCAGTAATTAGGTTATCATCAGCAATTAAAGATGTTAAGTGTTTAAAATGGACCAATGGCTCCAAATTTCTGTAAAGTATGCAAAAAAAACATTGCTTAAATTTTTGACAGGTTAAATGACACATGTTCCATATCTTATCTATACAAGATGGCAAAAGACTGAACTCCAAAAATTCGGAAATTTGACATTCAAACAATAATTCTGAATAGTATACTAATTACATAAATGATATTGATGAATAGATAATTGGATTGCAAATATTTTTACACATATAAGCATAGGTATCTCATTAAACTAAGTAGCATATAATATAATATTAATTAAACTTATAGGTTTATCAAGGACTAGCTGTGCCCGCGACTTCGCCCGCGTAGAAAAGTGACTTTGAGCAGCATTTTTGAAAATGCCTAACCCGAGCCAACAGTTCAGCAAGTTCAACGTGATTCTTTAAATTGCCATAACTTTTTTATTTATCAACCGATTGACATGAATTAAAGACTAAATGTTAAGTTAAGCTTACCACAATATATCATTGAAAATCCCATCTAGATAGGATAAGCCGTTTCTGAGATTAGCGTGCACAAACAAACAGACAAACAGACAAACATTTCAAAAATCATTGTTTTGAGTTCTATCACGTTAATAAAGGTCTCCTATAATATATTTTCTCATATATCTTCCATGTACAGACAGCGACTCGCTATGCTTTTATTATATGTATAGATATGAATAAGTGTAAAAATCAAACTACCATTAAAAATTATGTGATACTACAGCCATAGGTTACATCAAAATAAATATATGTATTATTTACAACTAGCTGTTGCCGGCGACTCTGTTTGCGTGGATTTACATATAAACAGTGACTCCCCTTACCCCTTATAACTCTTTTTTCCAGTCAAAAACTAGCCTATTTTTATCTGTGTACTAAATTTTATAAAAATCGGTTAAGCGTTTAGGCCGTGAAAGCATAAAATTATAAAAAGTTTCGACCCCTTGTTCTTCTAGCTTTTGGAGGTTGATTTAAAAAAAGTAGCCTATGACCCAGGCTTTAGACTATCTTTGTAACAAATTACGTTCTTATCATCTCAATAGTTTTATCGTGATAGAAAGACAGACAGAGTTACTTTCGCATTTATAATATTTGTATGGAATACTAAAAATACTTACGCAATTTTATTGTGACTGAGGTCTAAATATTGAATATAGTTAGAAAACTTTTCCACTATAGTCCTAGGTATTTCATATAACTTTTCATATGCCAAGGTCAATTTAGTAGAATCATCCTCATCTCCGCAACTATCGTCCACCCTGGAAGAAAAATAGAGAATATAACTATATGTTACTGTAATATACAAATTGTATTAGAATAATTATACGATTTTATTTAAATTAGCATCTTGATTATAACAGGTTTTATCGCGTCTTCTATCTTTCTAAGTGTATAAATATAGATGAAATTATGTACCAAACTAACGACTTTTTAATTTTTTTCGAACTATTGTTTATTAACGATTAAAAACTGTTAAGGCTTACCCAATAATATTAGAAGAAATGGAAGTTTGAGGCATAGCTGTAAAGGAATCCACTAGAACATTGCTAGAGACATCCACAGCTATAAAACCTTCATCCTGGTTTTCAGGGGTACTAAAAATACTGTGACAAATACAGAATTATTTTGATTTAATGTCTATAAATACTTGCAAAACTTAAATAACCAAGCAATATAGACGAAATATATTCTATTTATAACGAGTATGTGGAATTTTTACCCGACTACGGCAAAGCCAAAGGAGGGTTATGATTTTGACAGGCTATGTATGTATGTATGTATGTATGTATGTATGTTCATCTGTTCCCTCGTAACTTCTAAACCACTAATCAGAATTCGACAAATGACATATCATTAGAAGCGTCTTAATTGTCCGCTGGTTATAGGCTATATAGATTTTCACCAAATTCAATGTGGCGCCCTCTAGCGGACAAAATATACAGAGTAAAAAAATAAAGTTAAGCTAGATATGCCGTGTTTGGTATCATTTTAAAGCGCTTCACTTGTACATTTCGAATATATATATATTACTAGCATTTGCTTGTGACTTTACTGTAAAAAAATAAAGTTAAGCTAGATATGCCGTGTTTGGTATCATTTTAAAGCGCTTCACTTGTACATTTCGAATATATATATATTACTAGCATTTGCTTGTGACTTTACCTGTATTCATGGGGTACTTTTATACTTTTTCAGCGTCGTTTTTTGTCGTAGTTGGGTTTTAGTTTTTTTACTTTATCTTGTTAGATGTAATAAAATGTCACAACAATTATTACAATATTTTGAGTTTTTTTAACAGACACAATGACATTTATGATTTATCTGGTGACAGATGATAATATAATTAGTATAGAGTAAAATATAAATTTGCATCTACACTTCTACACTTTTAATAATAATAAAAATAATGTAAAGAGGAAATATTTGTATGTAACGAATTAACTCAGAAAGTACTGGACCGATTTTTGTAATTCTTTATTATTAGAAAGCTACATTATCACTGAGTAACATAGGCTATATTATTATAGTTTTATTCCTGGCATTTCGGTATTATTCAGAGAACGGAACCAACGTGGGTAAAACCGCGGGACACAGTTAGTACTAGGTATGTTAAATCAGCAAAGTACGAAGTACTTCTAATCATCAATTAGCGACAAAGTAAGTTACTTAAATAAATAAAAGTATATTTTATTTTACGCCGGTCAGGAATATTTCTATCGTACGATCACATAAAAATAACTGTAGATATTTATTTTAATTTTTGGATACAGTGGAAGATATCAAGAATAGGATCTAAACGTGGACTGCTATATAGTACAATATAAGGAAATGAAATAATATAATAGTGTCGATTCCAACCCACTCAAGTCATAACTCTTGAGAGGATTTACGGCCTTTATGACACATAAACTACTTGCTTTCTTTAAAAAGATATTACGTTAATCTAGCTTGGAAAAATCCTCGAATAAATGTGTACTTACAAATTTTCACTTTGTGTCACATCAACCATTATAAATTTAAATGTTTACTATCATATTATTTAATAACAGCACAGCAATTCGTGTGTACACTAAGTTATCAAAAGAAGACACAAGGGTAGATAACATGTTTATCGGTGTTACTGACCCGTATTGTTCCGTTTATTTATTGTAACGTAGCAATTATCATATTGTACGAAATCAATCATTGCGCGCGAGTTATTTGGCAGGTTTTAGCGAGCAATATTAAAGTTGTGTAATAATGATGTTAGAAATAGAATTCGCGTG
>JADANM010005714.1:1977738-1991873 GCA_026213755.1 Eurema hecabe
AACATGAAGAGGGGAGACGAGCTGGACGCACTCCTGATGGTAAGAGTAACGTCAGCCCATAGCCAATGTAGTGCTACCCGGAACTTTGCTCCGGGCAGGGATGCACTACACCGACGCTCCCCACTTTGAGTCGTCAGATGTTAAGACTCATTAGCCCAGTAATTTCGCTGGCTACAGTGCCCTTCAGACCGGAGCACAGTGACATTTTCACGTCACTGTTCAGGCGGTAGAATGTCTGGCACTGTGGGGGTACCCACCCAGTCGGTCTCCTGCGAAAGAGACCTACCCCCGGTAAAAATTTCCCTTCCCGTGGCAATATCGCGATAAATAGTATCCTATGTGTTAATCCAGGGTTTCATCTACCTTCATACCAAACTTCTAGCAAATCCATTTAGTAGTTTTCGCGTGAAAGAGTGACAAACGGTATATTCTCACAGTGTAAAAAAATAATTACTGGTATTTTGAAAGCCAAGTATCTATCTGCCCACTCTCATGTCACAAAACTACGTAATATGAACAATAATATATGTATTTTCTGTATATGCGAATATGATGCTGTTAACGATCATATTCCCCCACCGCTCTCGGTTTAGATAAGTTAAATTAAGTTGGTATGTACACTATTTTGGGATACTGTCTCGTGCAGTTATCAATGTTAAGCTTATGTATTATCATGCGATGACAGTAACTTGTTTGTGTAATAAATAAAATAAATAAATAAATAAACAGACACTCAAACATTCATATTAACGAACTTACACATCTATAATATTAGTAAAATTAGTACTACTAATAAAAACTGCTTACACATTGAGCCATCATAGTTCCCACGATATATCTTCAAGGTCTCCTAACTTAATAAATAATGCAATATTCAAATGACCATCACAATGGTCTTAAGTGCGTAATTAGCAACAATTAATGAGCAACTCTTAAAGTAGAACAAAAGTTGACGTAACTTAGCCAAGATTTATTTAATATGATTTCTTTTCATTCCAATTAAACTAAGACCAATTGTACGTCGAGAATAGTACGCGTCATTAATGTTTAGCGCTGGACGAGAATAGCTGGTCGGTAGAATCGCGCTCGTAATTGACGTATTGGTGCGAGAAAGACAACACGACTGGGACAACCAATCAACGCTCGCGCACCCGACGATCACGCGCCCCGCGCGCCGCGCCAACACCTCGATACTTCATTTTTGACTTCTGCGCAGGTTTCGTTCAGCGCTAAAGATTCGTGACGCGTACTATACTTACTTTTCTTGCAAATTATCTGTTACTCAATTGCGCTCCCAATCGAAAGTAGGCAAATGTACCCTTTATTTCGTTGAATTGTTTTTTTTACATGTCACGCGAAGTAAAACCATTTCAATGTTAATATTACAGACGTACAACATATAGACTAATAGTCCCTTAATAATTATCGGTCCGAAATCAATCAATATAATAGGTACTAATAATACTATGAAACTCCACTATAAGAAGATGAAAAATGCCTTTCATAAATACCCAGAAAATAATTAATTAGTGTATATTAATAATTATCCTGCTTTGTTTCATTGTTTTCTCTGTAAAAGTATTTCAAAGATCAAGGCTTCGTTTCGATTTATCGATCCATATATGTCAATACGGGAAATTGACAAAAACAAACAGGGCATATCTTTAAGTGAGTATTTAAAAATGTCAAAATATCCACTTGCTATTCTTATCTACGTAAACCAAAGATCGAAATATTACCATTTGAATTTTCTCGCAAAAGAGGATTATTGACACAAAAATTTATATATCTATAGAAAAAACGCCTTTTTAAATCTACTTTTAAACACCTTTAATTATATAATAAGTTGCACTTTTATATAAATTGCGCGTCATTTTCTTTTCGTTTTTCGTCATTTTCACCAAAGAAAACTCGGAGATATTATTAATGATTTTACATTAATTTTGATAATATTAAAAAAGAACATACATAACCTACATAGTAATAAACGAAATCGCTTTCAGATGTGTGTGTCTATATTCTACGATCTTCGAAACTTTATAACGGATTTCAATGCGATTTTTTTATTACACATAATTATCCGCTAATCAACTATAATACCTCCCAAAATCTTATGCTTAAAAAATTCAAACATGAACTTTAGCTCAGCAATTACTATAATGTAACAGTACAATCTCTCGTTTCTTTGTAAATTTACAGCTTCATTACGAAATTACTAGAAAATTGAATTGTTATGTTGTTGAATGTACGTCAAGGTATTTATATGAACCAATTTGTATGATTAAATTAAGGTTAAGGCATTGATGGTGGCTCTTTGTTAACGTGTTAGCCGAATTCATCATAAGAGTGTTCATTAGCTTGCTGAGCCTTTAGCTTGTATGCGTGTAAAACTTTTTTAAAAGATGTGATAAAATATTTTTGAGTTTCTGTTAACTTGTCGTACCTCATATAAAGTGGTGTAAACTGAAAAAAAATGAAGTTACAGACCTTAAATGTAATTATGATATTAAAGACAAAGTCAAAATCAATATAGAAGAGTCATACATTTACACAAAAAAGAGGTATATCAAGGTACAGCTTTAGTGAAGTTATACTTTTACAAACATACCATTTATATTAATCATATTCACAAACCAAATATCATAGAATAATAACACCTAGAAGCGCAAAGTGAAGCCATTTATAACTAGACAGTTTTGTCAACTTACAAAGATCGTCGGCATCAAATTCGTGTGTTTTTCATAGATTAAAATTCCACATTTACAGGGTAATTTTATTTTAGCAGCATCGGTGGGATTGTATGCGTGTCATCGAGTATAATAACGTGCTTTTTACACATTGACATATACATATACAGTTTTGACTTCACTTACGGCGAACCGATTATTAACAGACTATCAGTCTATGCGTTATACATATATACCTAATATATTAATTCTGCACACCATACTATGAGCCTTTCACAGCGTTTCTCGCGAGAATATCGCAATTAAACATCACTTTCACTGTCATAGCACGAGATACTTTAAGTTAAAAATATTTAAATCATATTTTTTACAATTTCCTTAAATCAAATGTTAACTTACCTGTCGTCTGCACGCAAAGTAAAATGGGGGTTAGGAATAGATGTACTTTTAACTGACGTCATAATTAAGCCGCTTTGTTTTTAAGTCAATGTAAAGCTTAATATATCTTCAATCAACTAAGCAATATATTATATATATTATAATAATTCTTTTGAATATGCTATAACAAAACAGTTAAAAACATCTTACAATGTACAAAGTAATATAATAAAAAAAGTTAAATAAAAATATTCTGTAATTTTGTAAGGAATTATTTATTTTTGATACTAGCAAAAAATATTAAATGCTATCGGCCGAAATTTGGTATGGACCCTGAATTAGTAATAAATATTGACCTAAAAATATCCTAAAATGGATAGCTATTTGCGAAAACTATGCTGAACTATTGGGTAGGATGGACAGTCTTGCCCCAAATATATCCAGCCCACAGATAGATCTGTTGTCTATCCAGAATTTTTCTATCCAGGAAATGTCCAAATTCTTATTGATATTTGTAAGTCTGCCTATTTTTCGTTTTCTAATACTTTACGCAAAAGATACAACTATAACACTTATTAGCCCATAAATTAGACATAACATATATTTTGTTTGAACCACAGAACAGACAAGTAATAAAAAAAGCAATAAAGATAGGTAATAATTACTTTGATAAGGTAAGTGTCGAAAAGAGGACAACAGGTATATTTGTGGGTAGCTAGTTGTGCCCTGTGATTTTACTTGTGAACCTTAACTAAACAGGTAATTCATCTAGGTATACATACATATCAAAACGACGTGTTTTGATAATAAGAAACACATTGGCAAGAATTTATTAATTAGGAGCAGTCAATCAGAAGTGATGCGCATACATTTTTGGGTTTCATTTTCATATGTATTTGAGTGTCATATAACATAGGATCTAGCATTGAATATCCTGAATTAAAGACAGGAAAATTTTAAAAAATACAATCCTTATGTGTAATGTATTAGGTACTAAATAAATTAAACAAAAAAACGATTTTAAAAAAGCTTCTATTTAATGATATTGAATTTAGAATGACGTCACACAACTAACCGTGTATTGTCATCCAATCTAAACGTGCTTACAAAATTTCAGCTTAATCGGTTGGGAGTATCTGCTTCAAAATCGGGTCGCAAGATTCCACCCGAACATACTTACATATAAGTAGCGTCACGAATCTTTAGCGCTGAACGAAACCTGCGCAGAAATCAAAAATCGAGGGGACGGCACGGCGCGCGGGGCGCGTGATCGTCGGGTCGCGAGCGTTGATTGGTTCCCCAGTCGTGTTGTCTTTCTCGCACCAATACGTCAATTACGAGAGCGATTCTACCGATGCGCAGCTATTCTCGTCCAGCGCTAAACATCCGTGACGCGACCTATACATTGCAAGTTAATTAAAAGCTTTTAAAAAGAGGCATAGGTACAAAATAAATATAGGTTCCTCTGTCAAAACTGTCAGACTTCTCAAAACATTTCAACTTACTAGGGTTAAAAATCAGACTTTTCAAATTAAAAATTATTACGTATATTTTTTTTAATAACACAGATTATATAAGCTGGACCACTTTCTTTAGCGGTCAACCGGTGTCGAATAATTCGGCTAAACTTTCACTCGCAAACAAGCTTGGACGATACAGATACGAATGCGTAACATTTTTTGAACATTAAAAGTTTTTATTGCATTAAAATATCTCTTTTAGACTCTCCATAAATCATAGAAGTTCGAAATACTTAGTTAAAAGAGAAATAAATTAAACAGACTTAAGAACGGCTTAATTTAAATATATTAGTTTAAGTTTTGCAAATTAACGAAGTCAAAATATAATTATTTTATTTTAAAATCTTGAACAGGAGTCTTGGGCATTAAAAAAATAAATAAAGTGCTGCATGCTAATAATTTCCCATATACCCAAATATTGCAATTCATTAAATAAATAGGATAATTTTAAGAGAAAACACTAAAATTGTAAAGAAAATCATTTTGCAATATCGATGTATAATCATTGAAAACAGACAATATAACTTAACTCATAAATTTTAAAATAACTAGTTTTTTTTAATCCTTGTCGAAACCCAATACAAGATAAATCATACAATTCATGGTCAATTTCTTAATAAAATTAATGACGAGCACATTTCGATAGTTCTTGCGTTGAGATGATTATATATTTGGTTATAAGTTACCTTGACATATTGCGAAATGATAACTATTGGTAAATATAACGATGACTTTTTTTTACTGAGCAGTGTGTCTAACTGCTTGAAATTTAAACTGGCTAATAGCATTTCACAAGAGAGTAAATAACGCTACTCCATACACGTGATAAATATTAGAGAAGTTTTTGAATTAAATAGATTTTAAGCCGTCCAAATTAAAACAACAAATTGCTGTATGTTTTTTTTTATTTTATTCGTCACCAGTTCCCGTACCTGTAAAAATACTGGCATACAAAGTAGTATCAATCTAATAAAAAAATAAAAGTTAAGTATTGATTGCTCAAGTAACAAACACCCATAGTACATCTCCACAAACTTTCGCATCTATGACTATATTATTAGTAAGAATTCATTATATACACTACACTATGCTATTATAATAAAAATGCCATAATTATTATAACCAGTACATTCCCTCACTAAACTACACAGGTAGAACCGTGGCTAGTATATTTTCAGTATACATTTTCTAATTTCTTTACGTTAAGGCTGTTCCCAAGAGTCCACGAACCTAACCATGACTGCTCTTAGTTTTTGTTGAGTATAATTTTTTTTAATGATTAATTAAACAGCCATTTGACCACGATCCTGCCTGATGGTAAGCGTGATGCGGTCTAACATGACTGCTTAAGATATGCCTCTAACCTTGATATCTAGGTTAAACTCACTATTAAAGACGGAAGAAAAATAAGTTCGTCATAACTATCTCCAGAGCTGTCAAGCTCCGCGAGTGTTGATGGGCGGCGATGACCACTTTCTATCAGATGGCTCGCCTGCTCATTTGCACCCTGATGTAAAAAAATGCTTTGTTCCCCGAGACCCACTTTCCACTAGAGAAAAGAGGTTAAGGTCTTACACAAAAAGCGACGGTATCTTCTCTTTTCACAGCTGGTCGCTCGCATTGTGTGCTATCCATAAACTAATGATTGTTCATATTAAACAGTGCGTAAATTGAACTAGGTAATTTCAATGGGTTGTGTTACATCAACCTATTATTTGCATGCAGATACAATGCTTAATATATTATGTAACTTGGACGGTTTTTATATTGAATAACAAGTTTTGGTAGAATTGTCTTTGGTCTAATGTTTCGTCTAATGTGATAATCTTAATTAGTTTGATTTTCAATATTCTAACTTCAATGGTTTTTTTTTTACTCTTATTCAATTGAATATTGATTTTGATCTTATTTAAAATTGACTGAATTGTATCTTTTAAACCTCATGCATGCTGTTAACTTTAAAAAAACACATATTGTATTGACAAAATAATTTTGTCAATAAAATGGTCAATTTTTAGGGTTTTTTGTTTGAGGTATTAATAAAAAATATTTTCTATTCCAGCATGGCCTGACCGTCTCACCTATGAACACATATACAATAACACAAGATACGCCCAAATTCGCCAAACGCCACGACCATTCAACGTGAAGCCCATAAATCATCAACAAAAGACCAAAGGCATCAACTTAGGATACAATTACGTCAAAACTAAGAATCTTCTCGTCGGCTTTGCCCATGACCCGTTCAGATATTCCGTGCCGGAGGCAGATTATTTAAAAGGTGTCAGGTAAGATATTGTCAAAAAACGTTTTGCGTATAATTATTCCTCAGATCATCGAAGGGCATTGTACTTACTATAACAGCGGTGGTCAAGTTAGGACGTGATTTAAATGAAAAATCTATTGATGCTATTTTAAAAGAAAATATGAGAATAATTCACAAATTATGGACCACAGTCGGTACCATAAAAAAATATATTACATACTTCGTATGTCATCTTAAACATATGAATACCTACTACATATCTACAAACTAAATTAAAAAACACATCACGTAAAAAAGGCAATCAACGCCATCTGTACTTTTAGTACACTTGTACCAAATAAGAATAAAAATTTTAAGTACAGTAAATATTTCGTAATGAAGCGGACCCAATTTGACCACCGCTGCTCCATAAGATACAATGATGCTGTAAGCTGACCCTATACTGATGTATGTCAGCTATTTTAATAGCTTTTAGAGTACAATCAAAATTAATATCCAATACATTTATGCGAAGTCTTTATTACACAGCTTGGACAAAGATGTAAGTAGACTTCGACTGAGGTTTTTATGATGTAAAACTACAAGAAATTTTAACAATAAAATTTAATAATATTTAGTCTTTTGAAATTTACTTACACTTTTTAAATGAATCCTTGAGAATGCGTCCTGCCTAGTCCGACCGTGTGTGCAGAACAACAACTGTGTGTGGGTTTAGTCGGTAATGACACCATTTCGTGCGAGTCCGACATAACCCCCTCCTTCTCCCCCAAAGAGGACACGGTATCCTTAAGGAGATTTTTCTCTTACTAAAAAAATGGCAGGGAGAAAGAATTTTATGTTTAACAGCAATAATATTACACAAATTTCACCGAATTAATTTAAATTAAATCAATGTACACATCAGGGTAATTGAACCATAATTTATGGACAAAACTTAACTCGTACTGCGGCATAAGTTACTACCTTATACTTTAAGAAAAAGAAGAAAAGTATTGATACATCTTTTATAGATAAACTTATGATCTACAATGCTGTCTTAGGTTCTTTTATGATACAACTTACCGTTTTGCTGAAAATCGCGATAATCTCATTTTGTTTACCATCTGCTCTTAGACCTTGAATAAAAAATTTTCCTTACAGGGGAATGATGGGGAACTTCTAGATATTGTTTATAATTATGTTTTGAACAAATTCACTGAAATTCAGCTTGTTGGAACTTTACGTAACTACACCCTAATTTTTTGGTCTAAATTGACCGGACTACTTGTATAGAATCACTGAATTCATATCTAATCTTAAATCTTATTACATTCCAGAGTAATCGAGCCACAATCTATGAACAAAACGGACCGTGGAAAGCGTGGCGTGGTCCATCTCTATAATATGCTGACGTGTGCCACCGGGTGTAACCCGATCTCGTATAAGGGCTACGGCTGCTACTGCGGCATCGGAGGCTCTGGGAGACCAGCTGATGGCATCGATAAGTGAGTAGTTTACTATAGAATATGTTAAATCTCTATTGACTCTCTAACATAACCTCTACATAAGTAACATAAGGTTTCTTTTATCTTGATGGCGAGCAGCAACAAGCACATTGAAAGTTCAAGAAATGGCATAGATAAATAACATTACGTTATTAATGTTACTAAAACACCTTAGCCTAGTCCATACTATACTTTCCATATTTTATAGGATCACAAATTTAACGTAAATTAGATATTATTACTTTTTATAATCGCATTTCTTATACATATACTTAATGTAGGTAAATGTGGTCCTATTCATAAATAATGCAGGGTTGATACGTCGAAATATAATAATGTATTTTTGATCAGCTCTCTCACGGGGTATAGCCGATGCTATATATACTTGGGATGTTTCATAAAGTGTCTTCATAAAAGACCGACAGCTCATTTCAGACTCGTTAACAACAATATTCATTACAGGCATTAAAATGAATATCTCTTTCAGCTGCTGCAAACTTCACGACCAATGCTACGAGAACATCCACTGTCCCTTTTACACGGTGTACTTCCAGCCGTATTACTGGACGTGTTTTAACAATGAGCCTCTCTGCGCGCTCGAAAACTATCAGAACCGTCATCAGGTTGTGAACAGTTGTGCTGGAAGGCTCTGTGAATGCGACCGACGTTTTGCGATGTGCGTAAGAAAATATACTTGTCCGATTGGTAGGCCGTTGTGTAGATCTTCTCCGTTTAGACTTTTGCAGAACATTTTGATAGTTCCGTGATCGTTCTAGTAATCTAACCTCTAGTTTGGAGGACTCTTTTAAATGACTATGGGAATTGTCTTGTAATAGTTTAATGTGGTTGAAGTCGCCTTAAAGGTTTTTTTAATAGTCGTGTTAATAAATGGGATTGTTTCTTTAGCTTTTAAGGTCAATTTAATAGAGAATTAGAGGAAGCGACTTCTTTAAATTAATTATTAAATAAATTATCTTGGAGTACTGTAAACAAAATGGTAATTAATTTAAATTAGAGGTAAAAGTTAAACTTTTAAATCTCGTCTAGAAAATGACATGTATATAAGTATATTAACACTTTTGAAATTGGAGATTATATTATTAACAATTTAACTTGTTTTATAAATGTGCTCTGTGTTTTAAAAATTACTAAAAATAAGAATATTTTGATTTTAACTTAAGTTGCGATTATCTGTAATTTTGAATATGCAAAATAGATACTTCTTGTAGAGGAGGACTGTAACGATTTTAAATTATTATTGTGTCGAAATATTTGTGTAATACCTATCTAGTCCAATTAATATGAACAAAATCTATTAATGCATTAATTTTGTCATCAACAATGCATTTTTATTTGTTTGTATATTTACCATCTTTTTTATTTTTAGAAATTTGGAATGTAATAACGGCTAAGCCAGAATTTGTAAATAGATTTATTTTAAAGTAATGTATTTTTTTATTTATAAATTGTGTATAATTTAAATATTAATCGATTAATAATTAAACGGGTGCTGTTATAAGATGTAATTAAGGTGGTATATTATTTACGTGTAAATTTTTAATATCTCAATTACTTAGTATATCTTTTGATTGTAAATTATCTTTATGTGACATATATTTAATATTACAATTTTTTAAAGAGATTTTTGTAAATGCTGTTTTATGTAATATTTTTTAGATTAAACATAAGTTCACAAATGTGTTTTTACTCTATGGAAGTGGGCAAATTAAATTAATAAAAGATGATCCATTTTTATACAGAAATATAATTTTTGAGAGTGTAGGAACAACCTACATTAGGTAAGGTGACAAAAAGTTCGGCCCTAATTTTAATTAAATTATTGTTCAACATTAAATTTCAAGACATCCGTACGAATAAAACTTAACAAAATGGAGGTTGGAATGATATTAGGCAGCATTTCCGTTTCCTCTCTGATAGTAACGCCCTCTTTAGTCTAATTTAAGTACTAGATACTTACAAGTTACTTAATGATTCCTCCTAAGAAAAGATAGTATAGAAAATAATATGTCGAGATTTATTTCTCAGTGACACTCTTTTACTGCCTTATAATTTAGACGCTGAGATTATAGGATTACCTACATTTGTAAAGTTAATTAAAGTTGGCAATTACTAATTTCATGCTTTACCTATCCTTGTGAGAATCGTAAAATTTCAGATCTTATTACTTATCTATGTGTGACTGGACTACGATAAGTTAAAAGTAAGTGTGATGAAGACGTTCAATTCGATATAATTAAAAAAAACGCTAATTACCTTATATGCACAATATTAATATACATAATATGAACCTACGTATGTGCAAAAATATACTACTGAGATTCCGATGAAAAATGATACGTGTTACCTACACGTATCGACGGTTGGAAAGAGAGCATCACTAAACTTCAGGTTATATAGTGTTGTCTCTTTTGCACAATACAGCCTCCGGAAAGTTCATGTGTTCTTATTTGTTAGTAGTTTTGTTACAAGCTTTGGTATTCAATCTTTGCATAATTATGGCTATGATATTTTATTCCTTTCCTCATAAAATGTGGTAAACGAGAGTGCCTTTTGAAGACGGAGTCGCGGGCAACATCTAGTTGTATAAAGTAGCAGTATAACGTAAAAACTAATATAACAACATAAAATCATACACACATAGATCGCTGTACACTAAAAATAAGCTATTTATAAGCTAGTATAGCTAATAAAAACGTTTTCCAGATGTTTCTACGCTACAGTCTCATATCACTCGTGATATTTCTCGTATTACACGACATATGCATCGCTCAAGTACCGGAGAATTGCGTGAAGACCCGACGGAACGGCGATAAAAACAAAACAGACATTAGGTGTATTATCTATTTCCCCTATTACTACCCCTATTACTATTATTACTACTACCCCTATCCTTATTTCTATTATCCTTATTATTATGTATACGGTTAACCTTAATGTAACTAAATAATAAAAAAATATAAAAAAAATTGGCCACAGACTTTTATTTCTTCCTAAAATAAATTTTTTAATACAATGGCAACATTTAAGTATTACGTTGCGCAAACGTTGGACTGTTAATAAACTAGCTACCTAATCTTCAATAAGAAAATATTAAATGAAATGTATAAACTCGTATTTATTGACACAAAATAAAACCCAACAATAACCATAAAATATATGTATATTTCAAAATAATTAATTAAACAAATTTTCAGTTTCTCAAACAAACGGCTTTTCACAAAAACTTCACCCCGCCGATAATATTCACGGGTCGTCCATTGTACTTTTTAGAGATTTCCTTTTCAATCTGAAATAAGTTTATGAATTTATAACGACACATAAGAGATAGTGCTTTATATAATGAAAGCGTAGATAGAAAAATATCAAAAAACAACGTTATTTTATGTTAATCATAATTTTAAAATTCTGCTCTATCTCTCTAATCTCTAGGTATTTAAGCAAGCCGTCAGACCCTAAATGAATGGGGATAATTTTAATCCCAATACTTTTATTGTTTACTGTTTTAATTCAAGTTAATCTATGAAAAATCCTAAACAAGACATAACAGGAACAGGAACATAACAGTAACAGATACAAAACAGGAATACGTACATAACAATAACAAGTACATAACAGTAACAGGTACAAAACAGGAACAGATACAGAACAGGAATAGGTACATAACAATAACAAGTACATAGCAGTAACAGGTACAAACATGAACAGATACAAAACAGGAATAGGTACGTAACATTAACAGGTACATAACAGGAACGGGTATATAACAGTAACAGGTACATAACAGGAACAGGTACAAAACAGTAAGAGCACAGGTACATAACAGCAACAGGTACTCACATTGGCCTGCAGCTCTATGGTTCTCTCAACGAGCCTGGTGAGCAAGGGCCGTAGTTCCGTCGCTCTCTCGCTCGCGGCTGATCGCTTCTCTCCCTCTCTCTCAGCCAGACGCGACATTTTGTCGCACATGGCTAGTTTCTGTTGAAGCTGAGCTGTCAGGACGTCCACGTATCTGAAAGTATTCAAAATTTAAATGTTAGAGACTCTGAAATAAATAGTATTTTTTTAATTTTATTATCGGCTATTATTTAATACGTTAGGGATAAAAGTGATCTCTTGATGTGACGTCACTTAAATTGGTAATCAGCTTCTGGAAGAAAGACTCCAGCTGGCAAACAAAAGCAAACCTATTAACCCTCCCATTGCTGTTCCTTACCTTGAAAATAGAATGAAATATAGGAAGATACCTGAACGAGACTCTACTTCATATTATTTTCTTATCTTAATATTAACTTAACTTACGTGTCACTTTGTTTGTCTGCTATTAACTTTTAAACTACTGAACCGATTTAAAATTAAATTTATACACCGTGTGCAGTTTGATCCCACTTAAAAGATGTTTTCTTTATATTCTGCCCCGGGAACGGGAACTTCGCTGGTGACACCGCTAGGCACAGCAAGTAACTTATATTTTAGATCAAGAGTGCAGTACCACTACCTACTACACCTATCCCCAGCTGTGACGTCACACTCACCTATGAGAATGCTTCACGTTATGCAGATGAGCTAAATGCGGGGCAGTTAGGGCTTGAGCAGCCTGCTGTACCGCGGCCAGCATGCTGCTTAGTGCTTCCTCGCTCTCAGCTGGCGGCTGGATGAGAGACAGCCCGATATCAGCGGAGCTGGTCTCCAGAGTACGCATCTTGAGGAACGACTCCAACTGTTGACAGTTAATGCTGGTTGAAGAAGGCATAAATAGTCTAGTTCTAATTATTTATAAGCGGAAGCATGTAATTTTTTAGAAGACATTTTTATGTTGTACATGACCTATCGCTGTAATCGCTTACTCATTTATGTATAAATATTTACATAGAAATATTTAGGGCGTTTTAGGAGATTTTCTATGCTTAGGTATATTATTATTAAAACATCTATGTTTGTCGATTTATAACACTGTCTACATGTAGGGGCAATTTAAAGGCATAGAAAAAAATTAGATATCCTATCCACTAAACATAGAAAAAAAGTTATAAAAAAATACATTAAAATAACATAGAATAGGGCATACTTTTCACCACAACACTTCCACCAAATTACACATATTAATACTAAACTCAAAGGTACCTCTACAAGTTGGTCTATGATCTGGTTCCTCGTGGCGGGGTTGTCCAACAGCGTCAGAGCCTCCTTCCCCCGCGCCACCCCTCCCCCCATGCCCTGCTCCTCCACCACGATCCCCGCCTCCTCTAGCGATAGGTTGGCTACATCCGACATATCCTGTTAGGAAAAATATCCTTTAATACTATATGAGCTTGCACTTGACCATGCAACCAGCAAACAAAAAGAAAAACAAAATAAAAAGAAAAATAACTCTTCTTAATGATAAACAGGTTAGAATATATGTAAATCATCCTTTTTATCAAATGGCGGTCTTATCACAGAAATAACAAATATTCCAGGCAACCTTAGCAGTAACTACAATGTTAATGTAAAGAAAGTACCTAAAATTTACATTATACTATGTTCAGACATCGGAACTTTAGCCATAGGTGGGACCGAAGACCAGGAAGAGTCATAGTACAATTTAGCATACAATGTGTGCTATTTCAAAATCCAAAAATTTTTACCCTACTTCTTATATGTTACACTACATGAAACAAAACATTCTATCCTCAAATGACACAAAAAGACACAAGTTTCTTGTAAATCAGTACGTTTTATAGAATATATTACTTACAACTTCAGCGGGTGCATCAATATTGCCCCAATCAATTTCACCGCC
>JADANM010005714.1:2002996-2018184 GCA_026213755.1 Eurema hecabe
TTTTTCTAATAAATTACGTACAAATTTAGACACGATATAAAATATATATGGTTATCGGAAATAACCTTTTCAATATATAACTATGTTATGAAGACAGTTTCCTACTTTTTATGTAAAAATCCATATCAAATAAGGTAAGAACTGCATTTGATACAATCTGCATAAGTAAATAAATTGTTTCTCATTTGCGTTATAGGGAAGTACCTAAAGGTTTATTGCCAAGTACACACGTAGGGTACAGTCAACTAGAAAAGTAAATGAACACATTCAATATTTTACATTACACATTTATTATACATCTTGACATTAGGATGTTATTGTTGATGTATTTATAGTGACAAGATTATTTTTAATATAAATAAAAAATGTCTTGGTCAGTGCATAACTCAACAACGCGTGGACTAATTTGGCCAATTCTTTTTTTTTAATATTTGTAGAAGTTCAAGGATGGTATTACGGCGAGAAAACTCAAATAATTGCCTGAAAAATTTTTGACAGTCGGGTCCCCTGATCTATACTAATATTATAAAGAAGTATAGTTTGTGTGTTTGTTAAATTAAATTGTAAGGGGTAATCTCGGGATCTACTGAACCGATTTAAAAAATTATTTCACCAATAAAAAATCAAATTATTGCTAAGTGTTATAGGCTATTTAAAAAAAGGATTGTTAACATTATGCCCAAGGAAGTGGGCACGGGTCTAGCGTATTTGATATTTTCATTAAGTTTTCTCGTTAACTGTACTTCGATGTATTTGATAAAATACCAACACGTCTTAAACAAATACGGAATAATTAAATGAAATATGTTAACTTTGTTTGATGTTATTTTTAAAAAATAATTACTTATCTACTTATGTAGATATAATAATTTTATATTATATACTAATAATAGAGTTAATTTGTTTGAATGCGCTAATCTCAGGAACGAATCGGTTTGTGATAATTCATGAATATATATATACATACATATTACTAATTAGTTTTATTTAAATCTTCATGATTTTCATGTTTTTACTCGCAAATATTTTTGAAAAAATAGATACAAAACTATTTATAGTTTTTAATGATATAATAATTCCATTGTTATATAATCTGTAATGGTTTTGGTATAAAAAAAATCTCTCGTCCGTTATTTTTATATACCAAGCTAAACCCGCGAAACCAGTCGTAGTTAAACTATTTTTGAAATCGAAAGTTTAAAAAATTGCCCAATTATCTTGCTATACACAGCGAACTATAATAATAAATTATACTGGTGGATTTAATTTAAATTATTTATATACTTAGCTTTCTTTTTTAATAGTTTTTTCAGTGGATTTGAAGCAGGTATGAAAACCTTTTTCATGTTTATTATTTTTTAAATGGTCCTTTCTCAGTTGGAAAATAATTATCTTGTTTGTCTTTAATATTAACATAACATGTTTTAAAAGTGATACAAATATTAATTATAACATTTCTATTGAAAATTCTTTTCCATAAATATAATAAGATCACTCACCCATTTGACATAACACTGAAGGTAAAATTAAATAAAATACTAAAACCGCATAAAACTTTGTGTATGCGGTAAATTTTCTCCGGTTTCCGATAGGAATTGTCTTTAAATTACAACTTATTTTTATCACAGATAACTCCATCACAACACTTGGAACCGACATTTTTAAAATCACTTTTTAAGTTCGTTCTAGTTTAAATTTCGCATTTTGAAATTATCACATTTTTTTAAATCAAAAATGATTTTTTTATTATTTTTAAAACAATTACAGTACCAATGAGAATCTTTATAAATTTTATACTTATAAATTTTTATCTGTATGTCAGCTTGTCATTTTTGAACTGTCAAAAATTCGTAAAATTGCCGCCAAAGCGCGTTCGCAACACGCATGCGCGAACGTGCGTAGTGATTCGTTAAGCGCAGATCTCTGAGCCTGCGATCAAATAATTGAGAGTGATGGTGTGTAGATTGTTGATGATATACTACATGCTATATACGTAATAACGTTACATATTGTATTGCATATTTTTCACGATAAGATCTTTTTTGTTGCAAAACATTTTTGTTATATTTAGTCTATAGTCAAATGTCAAATATTTCGTTAGGATAGTTTTATAGGAGAACCCTGATAACGTTAAACAATGAAATTTCAATAAAATAAAATATTGAAAATTGACGTAATTCAAATTTTTAATGAATAATATATTATTTTTTTAAATTGAATTTACTTAATTATTACGTCATTTACAGAAATGAAATACGAAGTCCCAGTCAGTCACGGAATAAGGCTCCTGCGTCGTTTAGCTGGGGCTAACGTAGAGAAGACGACGACGAATGACATCTAACTGCTTCGCCATTTTGCTTGATTTGGTCCAAGTCTTGCCATTGGCGTTTGGATCATCCATGACAGTTTTCCGCCAAGTCTGCATTAGCAATCCACAACAAGGTCAGATAACTCTTCATAACATAACAGTAATATAATCAATTAGAGTACTAAAAATTTACTGGTACCAAAAAAATTATTTCCAATTTAAAAGGCTCATAAAATCTATGGATCGGTTACTGATATACGCACCTGATGTATTTGAAAATGTATTTTTATGTCCCATTCGTTATAACCAATGCCAATACAATTAAATGTTTACAGTGTATTGGTGTTATTTGTATGTTGGTATTATTTTTGGAAACTATAGAAATATTATATAATGCATACAAAAGACAGTCAGGGAAATTCAGTCTTAGGGTGTACCTACCAGCTAAATCAATAAACATCCTCATTAACAGACTTTGAATATGCTAGTCTCCAAAACAATCTTATTTTTTAAATTCAAAAGACGTGGGTAGAAAGTGTCCAAAACACCTTATAACAGTGTAATAGGAATTTTAAGAGCCTTTGAAAACTCAATAAACGTTAATTGTTTATCGATAATTAAATCAACCTGCGAAAATATCAGGTCATAAACGCATTATTTTTTACAAAGTGGCCAGTGTTAAACTTTTAGAACGAAAGTTGGATACAGATAAAAAAATGTTTGATGCAAATTATGTTTTTTGTTTATAATGCTTTTATTGATGGCCAAGATTTTAATAATATTTGGAGATACTAAAGCTACGGAAATTGATCTGATAAGTAGCACAGAGTCTGAAAAATCAGAAGAGAAAAAGAAGATATGTCCACCTGTGTGCGTTATATTTCCTGTGTACTATCCGACGTATTATTATTATCCATATTATCTACCATCAATTATAGTATTCGGTTAATTTAAAAATATATAAAAAGTCAAAATGTCAATGTCAATGTCAAATTGAAAATCTTTAATCATGGAGGCAACATATAGTTAATTCTTTTAAATCGTTGTTGTATTAAGAAAAAAAAATGATTAGGAATCACCGATGCGATGTAAAGTAAAAATTTAAAAAAATAAAATTATAAAGTGTTATGATTTTTATAATGCTGTTTTATTCCTTGAATTTGGGAACTGTTTTTTGTTACGTTAATTTGAATAAAAATATTATTAAAAGTCGTTTTATTCGAGACAAATTTGCTTACATTATGATACCAGACACAATAATTTTCCCTTTATATCTAAAGTACTTAATAAATCATGAAAAACGAGATAAAGGTACCAAATTAAGCCATTCATAAATATTTTCTAAAAACACGTTTGCCTTCATTCTAACAACGATAAAACTCTTTATATAAAATTTATGAGTTTAATGCGTTGTAGATTGTCAATTTTTGCCTATGTTAAATAGTTTTTTTTTGTGTTATACATATAAACCTCCTTGAATCACTCTATCTGATAAAAACTGCATGAAAATCGTTGCGTAGTTTAAAAAAAAAAAAGCATTCATAGGGTCAGACAAGAATGCGATTGTTATACTGTATCATAATAAGTTAAATAATTTTCCTGAAAAATGTCTATTATAAAAACGGAATTGGATTCTAGGATTGTAAATCTACGAGATATAATAATTCTTTACAAAACTCATTACATAAGTATTGAATAAAAAATCTAGTGATTCATTAAAATCGAACATTATATTTGAATGAATCTGTTTATGGTGGGGGTTTACCCGTGTTTCCTTAAAGGTAAATTATAATAATAAAAAAACCTTTTTAATTATTTGATAATAAAGGCCTTAAAGGTAAATATTTCATACAAAAAGGTCAGGCTCTCCGAGCTATGTCTATCAGCTTTATTTTGCTTAGAATGCTTCATTTCACAATCAGAATAGCAGGGTGAGTCAATAAAAAACGAAAGACCACAATTAAGAATAGTATAATTGTTTAAAGAAACATAAAACCTTTTTAAATATTTCCTAAAGTTATATAACAATGTCCAAATACGATTCGATTGTTTCTTACAAGCCATACAATTGAAATTCGACAAATTAAATATTTATATTCGATCGAGCTTTAGCTTTTATGTCCATTGTTATTTGAATTATTAAATTACATTTTAGATTATAATGGGCAAAATAATTTCGAAAAATTTTTTGAGATGTTTGATTATATTTGACGTCGGTATAGGTCGCATCACGAATCTTTAGCGCTGAACGAAACCTGCGCAGAAGTCAAAAATAAGGTATCGAGGGGACGGCACGGCCCACGGGGCGGTGATCGTCGGGTGCGCAAGCATTGATTGGTTCCCCAGTCGTGTTGTCTTTCTCGCACCAATACGTCAATTACGAGCGCGATTCTACCAATACGCAGCTATTCTCGTCCAGCGCTAAACATTCGTGACGCGACCTATAAATCGTTAACTTATCTAATTGATTTGGGCTTTGGCTTAAATTAAGCATGCCTTTAGGTGGGTCTGGGTGCCTGTATTTAAGTAAATTTCTACAAGTAAAATCGGAGAAAGGATAGTAAGCAGTATAACTAATACACTAAATCAGTATTCCTCCTTTTTTATCATTTTCACTTTTATTTAACTAACAAAAGGAATCTTACACCAGTATAATATTTTAGATTTGGCATTCAAATGTTCATCATAGAATATATTACGAAATATTGTTTTCGTTACGCTGGACTTTCGATCCAAATTGTCTTATGAATGGTATTTATGGAAATATATACAACAATAAAAGAGACAAAATGATATATTTTCTTAAAGAAGAATAACGTTTGATGAAGGTAAATATTTTTGCGTCAGTGTGTATTAATTATTAATTGTGGTGTTGCCAGAGACGTATAACGCATAGGCCCTTAATAATAATCGGTACGCCGTACGTGAAGTTAGTTAGCTAGTTTAACTTCAAGTATAGTTAAAAAGCACGTTTTTATATTCGTTCACACACACACATTAAGTCCACCTTTAATGTTGCTGCTATAAGAAATGTACACTACATAATATGTGTAACAATTGAAAAGTACTAAATCGAATGCGGCGTTCTACGTAAGTAGACAAAATTGTCTAGCTTGAAATGGCTTCACTTTACGTGCTTATTGTATGAGTATCATTCATTCTAAGTATTAACAAAAGAATAGTATGTGTATGTTATTAAAAAAGGTTTGCTTAGCGTGGACTAGATGGCGCTGTAATAAAATAAATGTCCTGAAGTCATATTGGATCGATTATAATTAAATTTTGTACACATCCTTGCTGATATCAGTAAGAACAATATTCTTCCTAGTCGTTGTCGCTCTTGATAGCGTGGATGTGGTCATTATTCAGATGTTAGTGGCAAACTTAACAGTACGACGCCACTCCTCTCCTATGGGCGCCTTCCTCGTGCATTCGTGAAGAGATTTTTTGTTCACTGCTGCTCTAAAATGGTCTGTTCACCTCATCAGCGACCTTCCTCGTTGCCTGGTACTCTCAACCTAACCCAAGAACAACTACTATTACGAATACTAAGTTTTAATGACGATATTTAAATGATTTAATGCGAGCGAAGCCGCTGGAAAAAGCTAGTAACAAATATTTCACGCATCAAAGATTCAGTCGGAACTAGCATTCATATCATATTGCTTACAAATACAAAGGCTATCTTTTGTTTTATACTTTTAGCAATTACGAGGTTATGAATACAAGGGAGAGTATTAATTAGAAACGTTAGCAATATCTTTATTAACCGCTAGTTTTTCAATAGTTATAAATAAAGAATAAATATCTAGTTCAAATAAAGCGAACTATGCAACCTTCTTCGTGTATTAAATACCTACATATTATTGCAGACTTGTTAATTTCAAGAGCAGGTTGATTGAGAATGTGTATAATCTGGCAAAATTAAAAAGAGTACTTACATACTTGTTTATGTGAAGTATGAGGTTTTATGTCAATATTCCAATTTGGACCGTACTCTTTGACTTGGTCGCATAAAAATGTATTTATATATGAAAATTTACTGCGATTTCAGACAAGGGAATAGTTACTAATTAAATATGCTGTCGAGTAATATTAATGTATAAGCTGCGTTCAGAAATTTAACCCTTTGTAGATGTAGTATCTTTGACTGAATGCTATTAAATACCAATATGCAACTTACTCCTAAATTATTGGCTTATTGTTCATAGCTTACGAAAGGAGTTTAGACCAACGCGAGAGTTCTCTTAGTTTTGGAACTAGATGGCGCTGTGTAAGCGTTAAGAAATTCATAATATGGTGGTAAAAATTTAGACGTGTTTTTAAACAAAAATTTGAGAATTACTATTCAAACATGTATTTTAAAATGACTTCAAAATTTCTTCTTTACTTTTGTAGATCGAGTCAAAAGAATCTATGCAGTAAGGAAATATATGAAAGAATTTGATACTAGAATTTATAACGCCTACAGAAAAAATAAAGCAATACAAAGATTACATTGGTTTAATATTTCACTAAAAAATCTTTAATAAAAAATGAAACGTATTAAATTAATGTTATTTTAGGTAATTGTAGCTATAATTACTTGGTCGATAAAACTGAATTCAATTAATATGAAAATTAATGAAATTTAACGACGTCTTGTAATGGCGATTAATAATTTGATTATTTGTTATGTACCTATAGATTTTAGATGTTTTAAATTTTTTTTAAATAAATTATTTAGTTATTGAGAATAGAAGAAATATGTTTACCCAGGTTGGTTCTAAACAACACACTCTATATATTTTTTGAGTCAACAGACATGACTAAGACCAAGCAGAATAAAAATAAAATAATAACACTTAGTACCACAATATGAGCACACAGAGTGAAGCCATTTCAAGGTGGACAATTTTGTCTACTTACATAGATCGTCGCCGCAGTTTGTCGTATCAAAATTCGTATGTTTTTCATAGATTTAAAATTTTCCACATTTATAGTGTAAATTTCTTATAGTAACAACATTATTATGTGTGTGTCATCGAATATAAGAAAGTGCTTTTAACACTTACATATATACGGTTTTGGCTTCACTTCGGACCAATTTTTAAGAGACTTAGTCTAGCGTGCGTTAAACGTGTAAGCTACTTATTTATAAAAATTCACACACAGAAGCACATCCAGTATTTATAAATAAATATGTAAATTTATATCACAGATACTACTTCCACTAGCCTTCTGTGTACAAGTCACAATTTCCCTCCCATACGGGCCTCGCAAGACTCGACCAACTGGCTACCCTAAACCCTCAATACTACCAGAATACATGCACAACGATCCTAACCTCAAAATCCCTAATAAAGACTTCTGCAACTTCATGCAAAGTGACACTGGAGATACACTTTTCCTCCCCTGGTGGTACAACTACTGTCAAGACTTGAAGGAACGAGAAGAGAAAGAGATATATCCAAAAAACCACAATTTGCAATTATATGGAGCGATCGTGAAGAAAATTCAGATGTATAGGAAAAATGGTATTTTTGAAACTAAGAGTGACAATAAGAAAAATGTTCGTAAAATAAGAGTATGATTCAAATAAACAGCCTTTTGGGTTTTAATTTTGACCCCTTAAACGAAAAGGAAAACACTAGATCATCTCGTTCGGATCAGCTTTTAAAAATGATGTTGATCATATAAAATAATTATAAAATCTGTTAGCTGTGGTGTTGTAGAAGATAATGTCTGGAACTAGTGAATTGATTTTGAGAATACTTTTACCATATTGTTTGTTAATGTCATTGAGGCTTTAATAAGGAAAGATGTTTCGAAAAAGTCGGATATGAAAAGCGGGATAACAAATTAAGGATTAGAGAAGGAAAAGTAGATTTTAATGTATTATCCTAATTTCGTTTTATAAGTTAAAATAATAACAGGAATAAATCAGGATCTGACTTAAATAATAGAGCCAGATAATCTTGTTCTGAACTTTTCACACTCTGCCTTCCTACGTTTGAATAAGAAATACTGTCAAATGTGTTCTAACAGCGTAACTCAATAACAACTTAACCGATTTCGATAATTCTTTTTTCATAATATTCCTTGAATTAACAATGGTTCTCTTAAGTGGAGACAGAAAATGTCGGGTAAATAAGTAATGTAGGGTATAAGGTTACAGGTAGGCTAAGTACAGCGTGATGAAGTCACGTCGGGGCAGCTAGTGTTTAATAAACATTTACGTGTTTTGTAAACATGACTAAGCACAAAATGTAAGTATTACGTCAATCGCCCTTAACCACAATGCAAGCCTTGCAATTGGTATGTATGAGAACTAATTTGATTACTAAATGAAATACTAAATACCCTACTAAATACTGATTTTAATAGTAAATAACATTTTAGTGCTACAAACTTAAATAGCCTTACATCGTTTACAAACAAAGAAATTAAGTCTACAGACAGACGAAAACAGACACACTTTTCCACTTTATATAGCAAAAAATTAAATTATAATTATTATTTCGTTTGTTTTAATGCGTAAAAGAATAATTAATGAATAAGAACATCTGTCTTTTAAATGCCTTTGAATTAGCCGTAAGACTATTCTGTTACAGACAATTATTGTTCTGCACCTCTCTCTCATATTGTGCAAGCGAAGATACAGAGACAGAGACTCATCTTCAGAAGAGAGCATTGAAAATGTTTTATATTACCAAGACTGTCAACACAAAAAAGATCAACCTTTACCGGCAAAGCTACGCTCCTTGGACCCACCAACAACCCCGAGGCAACCACAGGAGTGCAAAATGTGCTGCACAATGTGTTGTGGTGATGAATGCCAGCAAACAGCGCCTGGGAAACCTATGTCAATGGCTATGAACCAAATGCCGCGGCAACCACCACTCATAAACCGGCAACCAAAAATAGAACCAGCCAGACCAAACCCGATTCGACAACAAAGAGCAAGGATCCCACCGTTTTTCGGACGAAGAGACTTTGGCTCCTCGAAAGACAATATTAAAAGCCTGATATCCCAAGATACAGATATAAGGAAGATTTTAAAGGACCTGGTGAGGGTTACGATGCAGAAGGCGGATCTGATGAAGATGATGAAGAGTACGGAGATGCCGGTGGCAAAGGATAGTGTTTATGAAAATGATTTGTAGTGTTTTTTAGAGGAATTGTCATCCTTATAGTAACGACAAGATTAAGAACATTATGAAAACTAAGGTGATTAAACATGACATATTCTGTCCAGAGTATAGACCTTTTTCATGTAAAGTGATGGTTCAAGTAAGGAATCAAGAAATCGAAACACACAACAACTACATATAAATTATAGTCCTAGAGATATTATAATAATAAGGTATAATAGTTAGATTGTGATTTCAAATCCATGGGGAGTTTTTGCGCGAAATATTTAAAATTATCTTTCGCGTTCATTTATTGGTATTAAGAATAATTTTAAGATAAAATGCAGTTGTTATATTTATTATTAGTCTTATTAACTTTTGTCTGTAATCTATTATTGTTGTGAAGTACAAAACTTAACAAGCTAAATAAGAACATATTAAACACGATTTTTTAAATAAATCGCATGCTATTAACTTATGTCCATATGCTATATAGTGACGAGAGAAATAAAGAATCCTTTATTATTAAAAATAGTATTGCAGAATTATTAAAAGAGAAAAATTAGCTCTATCTAAAAGTTTGTGCAACAATTATCATGGATAATTTGAGAATGTCGACGGTCTCCGCCGGGATACTAAATATTAACAATATAATGTAAATTTCTGGAATTCGTAGAATAATTTCTGTAAATTTGACGCTTCATTGACAAACTTTTGGAATTGAGTTTTTAATTTTTCGGCCACAAATTATACATATAGTAGAAATTTGAGTATATTTTATACACTGCAAGCATATAATTGTAAAGTAGGTAATGACGAATCTTCTACCGTTGTGTCTAGTGTTAATGTTCCTTCAAGTCTGTCTGTAACGATCCTACATCTAAATCATTGACTAGCTTTTGATGAAATTAGATACCATAGGTTCAGAGAATACGACAATTATAGATAGTTGAATTTTTGTAAGCATTTTAAAAGTAACTATTTTATGTTAGCGAAGTCGTAGGTTACATCTATTCAATTATAAACGATCAGCTTCCATCATAAAATGTAAAAAGATTCAACTAATATCTTATTTATTTGTATGTTACCCTTAATAAAAAATAAAAATGTTTACGCTTAGTAGTTCAAAATATATTTTAGAAACTTCTTAATTAGAATTGAAATTGACAGAGACGAAGCTTTGACCAACATTTAGTTAAATTATAATCAGTCATCTCAAATTAAAAATAAAGATTCGACTAATTCTTCAAGTAAACGTTTAACCATTAAACAATGTTCTAAAACACGTGTGTACGACACTGAAGAGTATGTAATTTACTCTGTAGTAACTTAAAATGTTCTATTCGTTTATAAATTTGTTCATAATAGCAAAACAATCGAATTCTAAACGGCCATTCTCAACCTTGAAACAAAAAAAATCGATTTTTTTTAAATAATACCTTAAAACCTTCTAGAGAACACGTGAGTACTTAGGTACCGAAGAACTGTTCATTTAATTCCCACGTCACGAATGATGACACCACTATTAAACACCTTCGGACACTCAGCTGCTCATGTTGTCCCTGTAATAGTGTTCCTTTGTGCCTTGACAAATGAGACAGAATTGTAGAGAACGCTACAATGAGTTTTGTGTTTCGTTTGGGAATTAGGTACTCATTTTTGGCATTTCCTTTCGGACAAAACATCCTAATGTTGTTAATAGAAAAGGTTATCGGGTTAATAAAGATGTTTGGTTTTAAGAAACTACTAGTTGCAGCCCGTGGTTTGTTCTGTCTAGTTCCAGTTGTAACCAATACCGGGAAGAATTAATCTCAAGTAAATTCAGGGTCTAACCTACTGCATGCTAAATTTTTGAGTTAAAGCATTATTAAAAAAAACAGTTTACGATCGTATTAAATAATCTAAGGAATTTTCGTACATCTAGAAAAATAGTGTAAGAATGAATAAGAATTTATTCAAAGTCCGTACTTCCATACTAATATAAATGTGAAAGTAACTCTGTCTTTCCATCACGCTTAAACTACTGAAGCGATTGGAAACAAATTTGGTACAAAGATAGTCTAAAGCCAGGGGAAGGACATAGGCTACTTTTTTTCAAAACAAGCTTTTTACAATTTAACGCTTTTACGGCCAAACCGCTGAACCGATTCTTATGAAATTTAGTACACAGATGGTCTAGAGCCTGAGATAAAACATATGATACTTTTTAACTGGAAAAAACAGTTATTAGAGGGGAAGGGGGGTCAAAGTTTATATGAAAGTCCACGCGGACGGAGTCGCGGGCTACAGCTCTTTTTCTATAATAACTAGTCATATAGGTATAAAGTAAATAATTGATTACAATATACCGAAAACTCGACGAACCGAACCGATTGTAAACTTATGTTCAATTCGCTAGTAATTGAAGCAATTATCCGAATTCAGAAGCAGTAGTTAGTAAAGCTTTGTTTAGACACGATTCGGGAACAATTTGTACGTGCATAGTTTTGTACTAAGAAAATGTTTTCGTATCATTTATATTTCTACGAATTTAATGGAAATATGGGTTTATCTACTAATATATAGAGCTTAAATTTGTATACGCTTGTCATCAGATTGTGAAACCTTTAAAGAAATCAATCTCTTTATTTCTAAAATGCATAAGGAGATCGCATACTCAAAGCTGCGGGCTTTTAAAGTCATGAAATATCAACATCTCGAAACTTACTTGTAATTATTAATTTCAGTCCCTATTCTTAATAATATATTAAGGATAGCGACTATAATATTCTACTACTAAATATAATTTAAGCATATGATATTGTATCAATAACCATAGAAGGTGTTAATGTAGATCATATTTTTTTGGTCATAATGACCATAATGATCGAAATATATATGTTATGTTAATTTAAATAACTGAATTTTAAATTTTATTTAAAAATATGGAAAATATAGAAAACATATAAAAAAGGTTAAAACCCAACAGATAGTAAAAAATTGCGCCATATTTATTTCCCGCCAAAACTATTCATATCGTTTCTAGCTGTCAAAACTTTGTTTGCCCGTTGGAAAAAATCAAAATAACCTGTGTATCATTAAGTGATAACAGCTGTAATTAAAAAGCTTCGAGTGCTTCCTATAATCAAGTGAATAACAACTCCATAATCAACTGATTGCAATTTTAATAACTTGGGTGTGATATGAGAGGGAGGATCGTGCTGTTTCACTCTTCCGAGTCAGTGGTTGAAGTTGGCTTTTGGTGAAGAGTTATTATCTTCTAGAGCGGCTTATTTATCATTTTGAAGAGTTTCTTAAGAGTACCTAAAGCTTTTGTTTTAACATATATTTTATCCAACTATTCGTCTTCAATTATTATAAATATTCTGACTTTAAATCAATTTCTAATGTATGTCCATTCAATTCATTAAAATTAATATATTTTTTTATTTTTACGAAAAAGGTTTAATTTAAATTGATCAGTAGAATTCGGTGTGTAATAATGATACACATATTGTGACCATACATTACCAAACATTTTTAAATTAAAATTGTTTTATCAATTTGTTATAAATTTTTATTAATAGAATCATGACAAGGATCATAGGAGGTCTATTTACACACATAATACAAACACTTTTTGATTGATTGAACAATATTTTTTATTCAAATTTATATCATTTCTATTTATAATATCTGAGCATACAATGAAGAACTACAAATTATTCTTGAAAAAAAATAATAATAAATAGGTATATAGAATAACGTTCGTTTCAATATAGTTCGTGCTATGTAACCTGACGTACGCCAGCCCACATAGGTCTATGGGCGGATTTAAAAGCGCGCAAACCGCCCGCCCTATCACTCGGCTAGCTACGCGCGGGAGACAACACTTGTGAGTATTAAACTTTATTTAGATCTATGGTAAAAGTTTAAAAATATTTAAAAAAAGAATATTTAAAAATTAAAAATCGGTTGTTAGATGTTCCATTTAATTCAATTTGAAAATAGTTTTAGTGCCAATTTTTTTAATGGCCAGTTAATTTTAAAGGGAATTTAAAAATGGTTTCGTTGAAAGTTGCTTAGTTTGTTCTTTTATAATTGCTATGTTTCTTAAATTTTAGTTTAAATTGATGGTGGTAATTAAAAAAATATTACGTTTGTAAAAAATAAAAGGACTAATTAAGTTTTAGATAATTAATGTTTGTTGAAGTTTATTGGCGAAGTTATAAAAAAATAAACGACAGTTATTATAGGTAGTCGATATTTTGGTTATAAAAACGTTACTTAACTAAATAACGTTACGTTATTTATATAAATGTAACTAGCGTTATATTATCCCACGTTACTTTTTAATATACATATTATCAAAAAAATTTAAACAGATAAAAAATAATAGCCTACTGTAAAATAGTTATTACATTTTCGATATACATAAATCCAAACTAATAATATAAGAAAATAAATCCATTAATTTTAACGTTATTTTCCAATCGGATAATAATACTTACGCGGTACCATCGAAAACTATGGTGATTTAATAGTGATTCTAGTGCAAAAAATAACTAAATAGGTACAGTACAGCCAATCCGAATTTAAAATGGCTTTTATTAATACTAGTCGTGCCCCGCAGTTTTATCCACATTATCAATGTATTATATCTACAAATAAAGCTTTCTCTTGAACCACTATATCTGATAAGAACCGAAAGAAAATCGTTTGCGTAGTTTTAAAGATTAAAGCATACATAGGAACAGAGAGAAGAAAGCGACTTTTCTTATACTATGTAATGATAAAATAGATTAATAAAACGAAATATGACGAATTAGTAACTTAGATAACATAATTTTTATAACTAATTTAAGTTTTGCGTGTTCACATAAGTCCAATTAGCTCAATAAACTTGGTATGAAAAATTAATATCAAATCTCATAACGATGAAAATATTTTCTAATTATAAACTTATAATGATGATTTTTCCTTAACTAGAACCTTAGTTATCAACTTACAAAAAATCGTGTCATTTTTATTAACATATTTTTCATATTTTATATTCAGATAATTCTTACTTGATTATTACTTGCTCGGCATGTAAGTAAGTTAGACTTTGATTTAACTTAAAAAAATGTTTTTTTCGAAAAATCGTGGAGGAAACCGCGAGACGTAACTAGTATGTTTAATAAAAAATAATTTGATAGTTTGGTAATGAAATCGAAATGATAAAACATATTATTTTATGTTGATAGAAATTTATATAAACTAAATGAAAATTAACTAACAATAGTTAGCAAAAGAAACTTACGAAGCTAAGCTTTTCATTTTCCCGTTATTTACCTACTAAAAATATTTTTGTTGGAATTTGTTCCTATAATATATTCAATATTCCATTTCAGATAATTCGGAATTTGAATTTGTATGGTTATCTTTTTGTTAAAAGTTTGAAATATTTATACGCATGTATAACGCACTAGCTGTTGCTCGCGACTTCGTCCCCGTCGGATCTATTTCTATTATTATGTTATAGTGAGTCAATCTTAGAAGATAGACATATATTGTCGCGAACTTTTTTTAGATCATTTTTAAGAGGAATAATTCTTTCAATCATATTTTTTGGTATCTTGAACCGTTTTCGCAGCGCACGCAAATGAAGCCCTCAAAGATGAATAATTGTCCCCGTTTTTCCATATTTTACATTATATCTTCGCTCCTATTAGTTGCAGCGTGATGTTATGTAGCCTAAAGCCTTCCTCGATAAATTGTCTATTCAATAAAAAAATAATTTTTCAATT
>JADANM010005714.1:2079295-2118800 GCA_026213755.1 Eurema hecabe
TTATAATGGAATTAATAAAGTAGGAAATAATCGTGCCTTGGAATATTTTATTGATTATGGCACATAAAACCCATAAAACCCATATTTTGCTGGATGAATCATCATACATTTAATAGATAAATATACAGATACTAAAAACTTTTTTCTATAATAATAGGTACTGAATATAAGGCTACAGACGTTAAAATAAATGTTTTTTTTTAATAGGGGCTTATGAACGCGAGGACAACGGTGTAAGAGATGTCATGAAAATGAAGCTTCGGAATATTGTCAAATACTGGGTAAGAACAAAATCTCATGGCAAAGACATTTTTATTTGATAAATAATTTCTTGATGAAATGGCAGTGCTGTGTTACCATAATTTTGCCAATGTCTAGTTGTATGTAGATAAATAAGTTTCTGGGTCGTATTTTGGTTGTGGCAAACAGCAATACGGGCTTCTAATAAGCCAAACATAACAGTACCGTCTTGTATAGAACACTAACATCTTATGTCAATAAGTGACATGTCAGTAATGTCATTTGGCTTTTATTTTTAAATGACGCGCAGTAATGGAAAGTACTGTAAACTTCCTTTTTTTTGAGAACATTTTCTTAATCTCCTTGCATCATATTCTTCTTAGTTTCTTTTCACCATTCTTGTTGTTCCTCTATTTAAATTTAAATCGAAGGATATAATTTCTAACTATAAGTCATGTCATTAATGGAAGGATATAATTTCTTACTATAAGTCATGTCATTAATCGAAGGATATAATTTCTTACTATAAGTCATGTCATTAATCGAAGGATATAATTTCTAACTATAAGTCATGTCATTAATCGAAGGATATAATTTCTTACTATAAGTCATGACTTCTCTTCTGTGTATTAAATATATTATCAATTTTAACATGTACGTTTCTCCTCAGATGGACAATTTCAGACGGTCGCAGCAAAACGAAGACGGTTATTACATGGAGAACTTGTAAACGAAAACGTACTAGCAGTTATGTTAAGCAAATTGTATAATATTCTTAGAGAGTATCTTTATCTATTCGATCAAATATCTTTAAGTCCCTATTTCTTCCTTCTTTTACTATTCACAAAATCTAATGAAATCGTTATTTTTACTATGTGTCTTTTAATAGATATTATATTATAATATTAATAAGGGATCACAACGATTGTCGTGTTTTTTTATTTTGGTTATATTCTTAACAGATCTTACGAATGAAATTGGAAAAAAGCGGTAAACTGATTTTTTTTAATTACAATTATGATACTCTCTATTGACTGTCCTCTTTTTGAAAATAAGGAAAATATAAAACGTAAAAAAAAAACAAAGAATACTAAATATAAAACATTAGAAAAGTTTATTGTCAATTAAAAGTTTTTTTTTACTAATTATAGGATAGATGTATGAGATTGAGCTAGTGGCGTATTTACAGTTGTCACTTCAAAATTTTCAGTAATTGTTAATTCTGGCAATACTATGGCCGGGAGAAGCTAATTAAAATTATTGTTACTCATAAAGTATTAAAAAGTTTATGACTTAATATAATGTTCAGAAGTCTAAGGCAACCCTTGGTATACGTTAAGAACTATCTGAAATTAAAACTGTCTGGCAACACAACTATAACGGTTACTTCTGGAGGCTCAAAAGGACTCGTATCCAAAGCCGTTAAGAAGATGATATAAAATTTTAAACATTTAAAAACTGTTATATTTTTCTTTATATGTACGACATTATATTTAGAATTTTGACATTTAAATATAAAAAGTTTCCAAATTAACAAAAGACAGTTGTAAATATATTGCTAGTTCTCTCTCTATATTATAGAAGGCTGGGTTTAACCTTACTATGTTTTAAAATAATTAAATCATTCGATCAAAAATCTCTAGAATCTCTAGAATATATTTGTATTTGAAATCAAAATATCAAATACAAATATATTCTAGTCTTACGTCATTTCTTTATCTGTGGTGTTTTTTTAAGTGGTCATTGAAATTATTATCAATGGTATTATATAATAGATATGTTATTCCCATACAAATCAACCGAAAAAAGTGTTTCGCACAGCAGCGGCAGCACATATACCTACATACAAGTCAAAACATAGAAAAGAGATAAAATATGATCAACCAACAAGAGAAAGAGACAGTTTTGTCAGTTGCGCATCTGAAGGCAAGACGTCATAATTAGGATGTTTTTGCGTCTTCAAAATTTTGCGCTTATAACATATCTATTTAATATAATATCATTGATTATTATTGAAATGTGAATTAATATATCGGAAAACATAAGTTTACCATCATACAAAATTTTAGCGTAGTCGTTAGAGTTAATAAATAAATTTGTTTTAATAAATAAATAAATTATTAGCCATTGCAGCTTGTTTTATTTAAGAATCCTTCGCTTTAAAAATTAGTATATTTAAAAATTGATCTCTCATTTAAACATATACAATGTATAGTATGAAATGTGTTGTCATATTTTTGCATGATGTTCAGATGCTCATAGACAGTCTATATACAACACACCCCACATTAAAATAAACACATTTGAGATTTTTATATTTTATTTATTCATCAATAAAATCGATAATATGAAAACAAAACAAAAAAATCATCACTATATAGTGTAAGAACCATATTTAACTTACCTCCTCGAAAACTGCTGCGCTCCTGGTATACGCCTAGTATAGTACGCGTCATTTATGTTTGGGACTGGACGAGAATAGCTGCGTATCGGTAGAATCCCGCTCGTAATTGACGTATCAGTGCGAGAAAGACAACACGACTGGGACAACCAATCAACGCTCGCGCACCCGACGATCACGCGCCCCGCGCGCCGCGCCGTTACCTCGATACCTTATTTTTGACTTCTGCGTAGGTTTCGTTCAGCGCTAAAGATTCGTGACGCGTACTATACACGCTATACGGCGAGTGGGCGTCGGCCTGGCGCAAAATAGTTTATAGGTTGGTTTTTCACGACTACGCATTTCTATCACACGTTGTATACAGTATAACTAGTCCTGCTCCGCGCTTATACACATAAGCCTTCGTCTTAAATATATCTATCTGATTAAAAAAACTGCACGAAAATTGGTTGCGTAGTTCAGTCAAAGTAAAAAAAAGTTGCTTTATTCAACTAAGCTTCATATAGTTACATACTACACTTTTGAATCGTCATAGTATTACAAAACATTTACCGGTTCTGAAGGCAGTTTCTACAGAGAAGAACCGGCAAGATACTCTGATAGTTGCTCTTTTAAAAGATTTAAGCATACATACGGACAGACAGAAGAAAGAAGAAAGTAATAATAGTATTCGAAACTAAGCATTCAGTCGTTAGGTTTTTTTTTTATTATTTAACCACATTAACCTCCAACATGATCGGAGTCTGTAGCTATCTAAAAGTAATTCTTAATATACTTATACATTAATAAATATTCTTAATTGTTGTCCTTAAATATTAGGTACATTTTTTTTCTTAAATTCTATATTCTTATTATAAGATTTTATTCTTAATTATACACGATTTTCAGTGGTTAGGTTTATTGAGCATCTTTCTATATAGAATTCAATAGCTTTTATTCTACAACAGGAACACAATATACACGGATAAGGGCACGTGTGTAGATGATACTAGTTGTACCATAGTCCAAATAATTATATCTATGTGTGAGGACTATTCTATATTGTAACAATAGGACAATAAGATCTTAATCAAACTTCTCGCTTGATTAAATATTACCATTAAGTATTGTGATGTTTCAATTGTCCTTATCTATGAGACAAGGAATTATATGCCAGCAGCTAGTATTTAATAGAACATATATATCATAAAATTTAAAAAAATTATATAACACGTCATTATAATTAAAATACTAACATTTCTTTTTATAACATAGGGGGCAAACGAACAAGCGAGCCTCCTAATGGTAAGTGCTCATCGCCGCCCATGTACACTCTTTTAAATATATGTAATTAATCATTAATACATAATTTAAGTTTACACACTAAGAAATATTTTTTTGTTTACTGAAATATTTACACTACTACTACTATTTAAAGGGAAATAAAGAGCTTTTTATTAACATGTATCGTTCTATTAACGTTTCGTATACAAATCATTGTATTAATGTTATTCGTAACATAGCGGTAGCTCTCACGCACAACTTGTAATGAAATCAACAAGTTTGTGTACGTATTCAAATGAATCGTAATTGAAGTCATGTTCATGACGTCATTATTTTCCCGCTACGTCGTACTTTTTGAACTGTCGGTATTGTTTTGGACAAATTTGAAGGCTTCCAGTTTTGCTTAGTTATAGTATCTTAATACTTACCGGTTCTGAAAAAGTGAAGAAAATCTTCAGAATCATTGGCACCCTCTAAATTTTCAAAAGTGAGTCCTTCGTTTAAAATATAAACAAAAAAGCTAGAGAAGTGTCAACGGACACCCGAATTGAAGCAAATAGTTTCTTATAAATTTTATTTTATTTTTAAAAAGGAAAGATGAAAGGAAAATAGCTGGACTGTTTTCTATTAGATAGTGAGTGAGAGTGAGAAAGAGAGAGGGAAACAGACAGAGATAGCAAAAATTGTCGTTAGAATCTCTGGTCTTTTTTATTTTTTCCATCCAGACCTCGTACGCAAGCGTGATAAGGCCATACGTACCAAAACTTAAGAATTTTTTGATCATTTCATTAAGATTTTGATAATTTCAATACTTACGAACAGAGTTCAGTTTGTACAATCTATATATAGTGTCTTATCTTCTTAATTTATTTCTGGCTTAATATTTAATTCCCACTAAATGCTCATATATACTGTATTTACTGATTAATAATACATAGCTTCATTATCATACAGAGGCAATATATCCCTTAATTGGACACAGAAAAGATTTATCTAGTACATGTTTAATGAAGACATAATTTATTACTTACTTACGTTTTATAGTTAATTCTATTTGTTTATTTTATTACTAGCGGACCCGTGCCCACTTCGTTGGGCATAATGTTAACAATCCTTTTTTATATAGCCTATGACGCTCAGCTATAATATGGCTTTTTGTTGGTAAAAGAATTTTTAATATCGGATCAGTAGATCCCGAGATTACCCCTTACAATTTAGCAAACACACAAACTTTACTTCTTTATAATATGAGTATAGATGACTAGACGTAGCGACCACTACGAATGCGCCGAGTTCTGAATCACGCTTATGATATTTATAAGAGACAACAAAAGGCTTAACTCCGAAAATTTGGAGGTTGTTTATCAAACATTCTGATGATAAATAAACAAATTTTGATTTGGATTTTATCCATATTATTTTATTTTACTTTTTTCAGATCCGGCCACTTTAAAGTAGTTATTTATTTATCGTAATAATAGTTTTATACTATAGAAAAGTTCTGTACTAAGGCAATAACAGCAGCGCATATACCTAGATGCCGATTTTAAATCATTTTTAAATATAAATATAACTTTAACGAAAGGCCATTAAAATGATTGTTAGAAAATATACCGATAAATATTAAGTACTAGAAAATTATTATGCTAAATGTATTTCACAAGTTAACGCGAAATTAAAATTTCTTTGAAGGCGCACTGAAGAAAATTGCAAAGGAAAGTGTTAAAAACTAGCTGGAATAAAAGGCAAACTTTTCTTGTCAAATTAGAATGCTTTTAAATACATTCATTTAACCCTAGATAGGTTACTACGTCGCAGAGGCGTAGCAAACATTTTGTTATTGCGATCAGAGCTAGCGTGATTTATTATCCTTTATAATTAACGTAGATTTCTGTTTAGGTGTGACAAAATTTTATAATAAGATGTATTCAGTGAATTAGATATACTACTCGATAGAAAAGAAAGTTTAAAATTGTATGCAACTTATTATTACTGTGAGGTTTTTCTTTAAATCATTTGCTAAGAACACATTTTAGAAATGTCCTTGGTTATCGTTCGGTAAGTAAATGCACGGAAGGCCCATTTTTCCTTTTTGATATATAAATACATTTCTTATCCACCCATTCGTCAAATTATCTTTGCGATTTTCTACGATGAATGACTAATGAATATGACATGTTCATGAGACAAGACATAGCGACGAACATCATAAAAGATATAAAAACACGTCTCCAAAGCGTATGATAATGATTCTAGGGTTAAGCTTGTTGTTGAGGTCACTCGAAAAGTATTGATAGGCTTAGAATTTGTTGCTTCGTTGAAAATTTTGCTGTATTTCTGTAACTTTATTCAGATTTTCAACTTTTATGTGGTTATTGAATATTATTTTTAAATATCATATACTAGCTGACCCATGCCCACTTTGTTGGGCAATCAGCAATAATGTGGATTTCTATTTGTGAAATAATTTTTTAAATCGGTTCAGTAAAATCCCGAGATTACCCTTACAATTTAACAAACACACAAACTTTACTTCTTTATAATTATTCTCTATTTTAAAGCTAATATACTAATGTATAGATATAAATTTCACTAAACGATGTGTCAATACCAATATTTAAAGCTGAATAATATTTGTTTGTTTGTTTGAATTGAAAAATATGACACACATATGACGCCAGTTTCCTATAGAAATAGTTGGTGATACAATTCTTCTACCTAAAAAATTATTCTCACTATGTTCTACAATAATAATATTGTAAGAAAATTTCCGTAACAAGTAAGCCCTATCTCCCTCAGATGACCCTTCGTAACGGTGAAATTAATTCCTCCCATTTTACGAGGGCAATGTATCAGGAATGCCGCGAACGAGCCTCTATTTTAAAGCTAATTTACACGCAGTATCTTTTCTATTTATTACTGTAATTGGACTTTGTTGAAATTAATTTGAATTATTTGAACTTTTAATGTAAGTATACGGTCATTTATCAGGATTGATCTATGTTGGTATAATGATGTGCTTCCAGAAAGATTTGTGTTTAGTCTTGTTTAAATTTAGTACAACCTTTCGTAAGTGGTATATTTAATATAAAGTTTTACATAATATGTTCATGCATTATTTGCGTAATCTAATCTAAATACATAATATACATACTGTAATTTCCATCTTTAAAAACTATATGTAATTAATTAAGGTCAGGTCAGCGTCAGGAGAATATTTTTGTAGTATACAGTTCCTTATCGCGATGGAAAAAATCAAGACCAAAATTTGTAATGACACTCTTTCCTGTAGTTGTAACTTGTAAGCCGTGTAGTTCCTCTGTCTTTCTCATATAAAGCAAGCCAGTTATTTTTGGTACATCTGTCTATTAAACATTTTTTTATTTATAATATTATTATACAATATACTAGGTATATATACTGAAATACAGCTTAAAACTTGAAATAAAAAAAAGCATACAGTGCTTTGACAATAGGCGACCTTATCACTATTAGTGATTTCTTACAGGCAACCTGTAGTACGGAAAAGTTTTTTAACTGTAATAAGGTGGGTGGTGTAATCTATAGATATATAGGCACATATGAAAGAATGCAAACATATATAAACATAATATATAATTCCTTCACTAATTAACCCTTGACACCTCTGAAGTTTTAATTACCAATTATTTTTGGTTCCACTCTACAGAGCGAGTTCCTAAACGTGAAAGCCTAGGTCAAATATAAATGTCCTAGCAACAAGTCACATCGAATATTTCCGGTGTTTGGGAGCCAACGAGCCCGTTGATAGGGAAATGAGCTGTCGCTAACTCTGCCTATTTGAATGGTCGTTACTTTTATAGGTAAACTACCTTTGACTTGGTATCTCTTTAATTTATTAATACATATAATGATTATTTTTATTTGGGAGTACATAGGTATGGATATTTTTACCGTACAAATGTACTACTAATAATAATAAATATTTTCAGGACATTTATACACAGCGCCATCTAGTTCCAAGCTAAGGCGAAGCTTGTGTATGGCATCTAGATAACGGAATAAATGACATACTTTTCTTTTGTAAATACATACATACAATACATAGCAACACCCAGACCCCAGAAAAATACAAATGTAAATTACAAATATATTTTTCCGGTGTGGGAATCGAAACCACGATCCTTCGCGCAGAAAGCATTTGTGTTACCAGCCAAGCGGTCGTCGTACGTGATTGAATCGGTGAAAATTTGGCAACTGGATTAGATATTCAAAGATATGTTGTTTTTATTTTTGTGTTCAATCAATACATGTGTTAAATTATTTTTTATTTATTAAATTCATTTTCCGTTTCACGTCGGTAGTGTTCACATAAGATTTGAATATTTTTGTTATCCTTAACTAAATTCTAATTTATAATATTTAATATTCCTATTAACTAATATAATTTTTTGTGCCCTAGAAAAAAGATTTTCAAAATCGCTTCTCCAGACCCAGGATACTTCCTCCATCTATAAAATCCTAAACTTATGGTACCTTTGTAATATAAGTAAACATTAAGCCCTTGGTTATTAAAAAATACAACTATATGCTATAAGGACATGTTTTAAAAAGTACGGGTAATCGAGCTATCGACTATTCGATTTTGTCTCGTCCAAGTAGCTTGGACTTAAAATTGCTAGAACTGATGTTTTTCAAACAAATACGTTGCATACCTTTTAATAAAATGTGGGGACGTTTTAATAATAAATAATAAATAAATAAATATTTTCAGGACATGTATACACTGCGCCATCTAGTTCCAAGGTAAGCAGAAGCTTGTGTTATGGCAACTAGATAACGGAAATAAATTACATATACATACTTTTCTTTTGTAAATACATACATGTACAATACATAGCAACACCCAGATCCCAGAAAAATACAAATGTAAATTACAAATATATTTTTCCGGTGTGGGGATCGAACCACTGCGCCAAGCGGTCGTCTAATTTAAGTGAAGGAAACCCGTCGATTTTCGTCGAGTGAAGTCCGAAATAGCCAATAGAGCTTACCCCAAGGCCATAGGTATCTTTTGACGATTTTCTCCACTACAAAAATGGTCTATGGTTAATGGTTATTTTATTTGGTTATTTGTATTCCATGCGGATTTACCTTCAACAAGATATCTAACGGTATGTATAGTACGCGTCACGAATCTTTAGCGCTGAACGAAACCTGCGCAGAAGTCAAAAATAAGGTATCGAGGTAACGGCGCGCGGGGCGCGTGATCGTCGGGTGCGCGAGCGTTGATTGGTCGTTACAATCGTGTTGTCTTTCTCGCACCAATACGTCAATTACGAGCGCGATTCTACCGATGCGCAGCTATTCTCGTCCAGCGCTAAACATATATAGTGTTTTGATATAGTACCTACAGCTTATTTAATTAAAACCTAACCCAATGAAAAGTAAGTTATACATCCGTGTACAAAGAATCAGATTTAACGAGTGGCGCCTCAATTTGCAATTTTAATGTCACACACGTCCCGTACAGGCTTCGCCGATGAATTTAGTGCTAAGCACTTTACTATTTGAGATCGGATCCAGAGAGTTGCATATTTCTAGATCGCGCTATTGAAGTGTTAGCGAGATTTGTATATATAGCCTGAAGACTTGCTTTTTTAACACTTTGATGTATATAAGTATTATAAAGAAAACAAAAAAACATGTAAAAAAGCCACAAATAATGTACAAAAGGTGGTTTATTACTAACTAGCTGACTTCGTGCCCACTTCGTTGGGCATAATGTTAACAATCCTTTTTTTGTATTTAGCCTTTGACACTCAGCAATAATGTGGCTTTCTATTGGTGAATAGTTTTTAAAATCGGTTCAGTAGATTCCGAGGTTAGGTACCCTTAAATTTTAACAAACACACAAACTTTATTTCTTTAGTATAGACTAGCAATCTCTACCATCTCTGCTCTGTGTGTAAAGTATTCTATTAAGATTCCAATAGTTGTACTATTTATTTATAGAAATATTATGAAGAAGTTAAGTTGGTGATGTTTAATGTAGCTAATATGTGAATGTGCTAATATAAATGCTTGTATTAATAATTGTAGAAAGTGATTTTATTTGTCAGTTTTAGTTGCGAAGCTTATAATTAACCTGAAGATTTTCAGAAAGAAAATTTAATATTTTGCTGGTTTCAGGCAACGTATATCTTGGATACAAGTGGTTATGAATTTGTTATTTTTTGACAATTGAAGCATTTACACGACTTGTAGATATTTCAAATATATAATATGTAAATTATATAACCGGCAATGAATATTTGCACATCGATTATTAGAAATAGAAGCTTTGAAATAGACCAAAACACAGTATATGAATGACTTAATTTGTAGAGTGGAAAAAAGATAATATTTGTGAAGCTGAAAATAGTTAGTTTTGAGATAAGCCTTTCTATATTATTTTCGACCAACAAAGATAATAAGTATTTTAATCAATGACAAACAATTTTATTCCCGTAGATGATTAAACAAATTTTTAACCCCCTGGACTCTGAGTGTTTAGTTTTAATTTAAGGAAACATAAGAAAGGGTTAATATATTCAAAACGTTAAGGACACGGTGTGCTTTTAGCAAACATAGAACATAGTATGATAATATATTTCGAGATACACGCCATAACCTTGTAAATTAACTGTTAATATAATATAAGCGGTAATATTTTTATTTCGAAAATAATTGATTATTTTCAATACTTATATTTAATTATAGTTTTTTTATAACCTTTTATACAATAGTATAACAGTTTTGTTCTTGTATCGTTTTAATGTGTTTTTTTAAAGAACTCAAGATCAGCAGCTACTGTGAGTGGCTATAACTATGCGTCTTAGGATTTTAATCTATTTCGATTATATAATTGCTCGGGTATCAAATATCCGACAACAATGACGCCGGGTCAATAATCTTAAAAAGAACCAATTAAAATTAAGAATTGTCCCATGCAAAGTGCATAACCAGTTCAACATAATAAATCATCAGATATAGGTATTTTATAGATAAGCTAATAATGTAATTATGAAAGGAATAGTTTGTTTGTTTGTTCGCGTTACTGCTAGAGATACTAAAACTTAATAAAAATACCTCTGTTTTAAATATATGTTATGTTAGCTAGAAACACAAAATCTGATATAGGTAATTTAATTAATTCCTACAGGACTAAGACCGAAACCAGGAGACGCGGCTAGTCCTTTATTAAACCTGAGTATAATCTAGAATGTCGAAGGTTTTCTGTCGAAATCTTAGTGATTTGTTAAAGGTTTTGCTACCGGTAATGATTTTTAATTTTTATTCCACAAAGGTCTAAGAACAAAGCTCAAAGCGAGATTTTACAAAAAAAAAAAAAATTAAATATAAAAACTCTTTCATGCAAAACTACTTGGTGTATTTGGTTGAAATTTGGCATGCAACTAGATTAGTCCCCAGATTGATAGGTAGATAAGTCCCTAAATTGAAAGGTAGGATTCTTATTATCCCGGTATTGCCCCGGGAAAGAAGACTACACAGGTTTAACCGAGATGGCCCTTCAAGGCGAGTTCTATATAACCGCCTCCTTCTCCCCGAGGAAGCGGTATTTGTAACAGGATCTCCCACCAAAAAAGGACGTTTACGTCGCTGATGTAATAATGTACCTGGTTTTTCTATTACAGAGCAGAATTCAGCTCAGTGCCGCAAATTGTCGAATTATGCCGAAGCTAATAGAAACGTGTTAAATTAGTTTTCAAATCCACCAGTAGAGTGCGCCAAGTCCGGCGTTGCTGTAATTGGAACATTCAGCGTCAGGCATTTTGTCACAGAAAGCGCTTTTCTGCTGTAATAGAAAAATCAGGGTAGTGCAGGGCCGCGCCAACCTCCGGTAGCGCCTGTGTGCAGATCCTATGAAGCGCCTCTTTTTTAACGAATCTTCATAAAAAAACGAATTTAATTTTTTAACGAATATTATAAATATTGAGAGACTTGTTCAATAAACTAATATATTATGTTTTGTTGTTTACAAGGCCTCTATTCCGCCTATCGTACCTACTTACTTATCGATACACAACTACAAACTACAAAAAAAAACAATAAACAATAATTTAGGTAACAAAAATAATTTGGGTGGTAGTGGCGGCGCGGCGCCCCTATTGTCTTGGCGCCTGTGTGCACTGCACACTTCGCACATATGGACGGCGCGGCCCTGGGGTAGTGTATAAGGTCGCTTGTGTTTTAGACCAGGTCAAATGAATGGGTACACACAATTAGTCCGACTATCCTCAGGGAGGGGCTAAACAACAATGCTTTTAGCGAAGTCGCGTCGTTACCAAAACTCTTGTAGCTCTCATGGTTTTGTTTAAATGATATCTCCATTACGGTTAGTTTTTGCAAAGGTATACCTCATACGGTGATATTGTGGCTATATTTGCAGCATGTAAGTCTCGACTTGATATAGTCTTATAACATATTATGGGTAATGACCATGTAAGTATGTTCGGGTGGAATCAACCGATTCAGCTGAAGTAACTTTATTGCATTTCAAAAATGTAGATGACGTTTTATTTTACTTTTACAGTTTTGTAGCACGATAACAATTGAATTCATTCATTTCGATGGATTATAATCTATCGGGTAATATAGCGTTATATTGTAAGCTGTGAATTAAGGTCACTAATCTATTTACTTAGGATAACTTAAATAGAGTTATCTATAATGATTATCTTTACCTCATTTAGACGAGTACAATATATTATACTATTTTATGGAAAGTGAAATCTTATCTAAAAATATGTATAAATAATTAATGAACACGAAACATCCTTTAAAGACACTTTCTAGAAGGACATTACGAGGCTATTTTTATATTTTGCTGGCCTTTAAGTAAAGAATAGTAAACTTTTCACTTGTAAATAAAGTTTAAATAAATATCTATAAAAGTGATAGGAATTCCATATAAATTAGAATACTTTGTACCTACATACATACAACATTAACAATCAAAGTTATACAATAATTTCGACAATAGAAACATTATGTCAACCGTTTCGTTGGTATTCGAAATATTTCGAGAAGTGAAATTGTATTGTAATTTAATTCGAAATCTCTTAATAATGCCAAAGTTGCGTAGTTACGTTCGCTACGAGTTTTAAAATCATCAAGGCTTTAAATGTTTCAAGTGGTTGTTGAATGTGGAATGTTTACTATATTTAGGTTGTTTTAAATACATTAGATTATTAAAAATTGTTATATTTTTAAGCTTAATTATTTGTGTATTATTATTATTATGTAATAACATACATCCTTACGAACTGAACCTTTGTTACATTAGTGGGATTGTTTTATAATTTTAGAATCCATTTTTCTACATTTTATATTAAAGATTGACTTTATTATCTATCCGTACAAATATGTTGTTCATCACGTACAATGAGTATAATTAAATCCTTACATAATTATTTACTTTATTATTTTAATACGTACCTATATTTATTGTTAGGGTAAAGCATATGTATTTTAATTAAATAAGAAAAAACAATATTGAATTTACGCGGTAAATCTGACAGATATCTGACGTTTGAGAAAAAAAAAACAAAACGTCACCGTTAATTTGCCTTTATTTATACAATCCTATTAAACACCAACAATGAAGTGTAGAACACTATAAATATTGAGCTAGCTATAATATATTTTTATTTTTTAAAATTTATTACAGAGAAAATCGGAGACATAAAAATTGTATAGTAATAAATATATTTAATCTATATCCATAGACCTTATTCTATATGATACAGGCGATCAAATGCAGCCCAGCCATGCAATTGACGCAAATCCTAGAGTATTCATTAAATATATAATGATATTTCGTCAGTCGGTGTGCTTTACTGGTCTTGCGAACCGCGCTGAAACAAAAAAAGTATACTATATAGCGATGGCTACTAATGAGTACAGTTCTGAATCGCGCTTATTATATTTTTTCGAGTGTAAGTATAATATATCGTAGAACTTCAAGACATCAGTTGTTAGTTCTCTCAAAAACTCTTGCTCCGCGCCAGTCCATAACATTTAAACGATAAAATTTTATTATCGAATAAACATAAAATATTTATTCAATAATAATACAAATAATTGTTTAAGATGTTGGAACGACGAGTACAGACAGGATTTAAAAATATGTTTGCTTAATATGATGATAGTAGATAATCTTATATAACACCAAAACTTCGGACGTAGGACCCTAGATAGATTATGTTCTAGGGTATTTGTGTTTGTGTGATAATTATTGAAAATAACATAGGTGGAGTTACCATTATTTGCCATAGTTTCAATTTCGTGAGAAGTTCATCGTCAAGCATTGGTTTCGCTTCGGGTAATTTCGACGCGGCGTCTACCGGTACTTCTTCGCTTTCTCTACTGAAATAATAAAAAAGTTTTTAGCACCAATTAAAATTGTAAATTTAAAACTCGTCTCGAATATGTACACAAGTATCTAAACCTTTATCATGAATTATAAATAAATATTAATAAAAAAAATTGAGTTTTTCGCGAACAGACAAACATAGACTCTGCTATATTTATATCATACACTAATTACAAATATTTGGCCTTAAAACTCAATATAAAAAAAATTAAGTTTCGCGCCATCTACCGGTGACTAGCTGAACTAGTATGAACTTACATCAGGTTGGAGGGCGCGTCTTCGACTACCACTCGGAAGATGTCATCAGTATCGTCTCGTTTAGCTTCGAAATTGTTGTCGTGTTGCTGAAAGAATTTATCAATAGATGTCAGATCTAAATACCAGAGATTTTAATGTATCTTTTTTATAATTAATAACTCTTTTAACTAAATTTGGAAATAAAATTAAAGTATTAAAATCACTTTTGTATTTACCGCATTATAGCTATAACCGATAAAATGATTTTCAATAAATTCTGATTGCAGAACCTATCTTGTTAAAATGTAAACTGTTGTAATTCTCGTAAGTAACATTTTGAATGTATGAGTGAGCATTCTTCATAAAATTTTTCGATTTAAGTTCTTTATTTCCCCTATACGGGTTTAATCTCTATTAATGTAAAATAATTAATGCGAAATCTACAGTATCGCTGTCTGTCATGCTTTCACGTCAAAGCCACTTTATTATTTTTGATAAAACTTTATAAAGATTTAGATTAAGATATTGTTACCAATACAGAAAATTTACGCTATGAGAATCTAGATTTAATGTTATCGGAAGTGTAGTTGATCAAGCCTTAAGCGTACTAGGTTTGGGCTTTTAAAATATTATTAATAGATAGATACCATTTCATTTGTAGAAGCCATGCGTCGCAGCATTCTTGTGATGTACCAATCCGGGGCTGACACAGGTGGCTTGCCTGATCGTTTGCCGTGCGCTGAAATTATTAAATATTTTATATAACATGTTTTATTTAACCTGACCCGCCAAACTTTGTTGGGCATAACGTTAATAACCCTTTTTTATTTTTGTAACTCTTTTATATAACCTATGACACTCGGCAATAAAGTGGCTTTCTATTAGTGAAAGAATTTTTTAATCGGTTCAGTAGATCCCGAAGATTACCCCTTACAATTTAACAAACACACAAACTTTACTTCTTTATAGTATAGACTAGATAGTTCTTTGTAGGATAGGTAAAACGGCTTACGTTGTACCTATCCTATGTTTCCCTGTACCTAATCATTTTCTCTGCTTAAGAATCATTCTCTTACTTTACGGAATATTAAAAAAAATATGGTGTTATGTATCGTTAGGAACACTGGCGATTCACCTTTCTATTAGATATAGATGATCCGTTAAAAGTACTAGATTTTTACTTAACTATGGTTTAAGAGAAAGGCTTTATTATTTGTATGTGTGAGTTTCTAAATGTATATATTTATTATAATATATATATTTGTAAGAAGCATCGTAATGCTTAAAATAATATTTCGATTTTAATGATTGACGTGTGACATGGTTCGAAATAATTGTCTGAGTGTATTATGAAATTATTAGGGTCGTGGGTTCGATCCCCACACCGGAAAAATATATTTGTAATTTACATTTGTATTTTTCTGGGGTCTGGGTGTTGCTATGTATTGTATGTAGATATGTATTTACAAAAGAAAAGTATGTATATAGTTGCCATATCTCAAGCGCTAGATAGATGACGCTGTGTATAAATGTCCAGAAAATATTTATTTATTTATATCAACAGATAACATTAAATTAATAACAAATTAGAGATAATAGTAATCAAAAAATGTTCATGAAATTATTACCCTACAAACGACGTAATTTTGTGTAAGGTAAATTTGGCACAGAATAATTATTCTTTTATTAGGCTTCGTTTCAATTATATTGATTATAGCGGGGTTGCCATTGTCATTTTTTTTAATTCAGTTCAATTATTTTTTCAACCTTATTTAATAATAGATTCATTTTTTATTAAGGACTTAGTGTTCTCATAATAAAACAATAATATAGGTACCAGCACCGGACTAAATAATTATCTCGAAAAAGCAATTTACGTGTACGTGTGTAATCGTAGGATTAACGGGTGCCATTTTTAATTCATTACCCCACGTATTAATATTCATACAGCACGTTTTGGCGGGAATTCGCGGATGTTAAATCGGCGCCATTTTGAAATATGAGATTAAAATGTCCGCATCAAAACAAAATTAACTTGCAATTAGGAGTTTTGTTTTAAAAATATATTTTCGGTTGGTTTAATCTTATTTTTAGATTTAATGATATCTAAATACAGTTTTCTGACTATTTTTAAACTTTTAGTATCTACGTATTCCTTGTAAATTATATTTTTCTGTATATAGGTACCTAACGTTTTATAATTTATTTTATTCATAACTATTTCTTAAGAACCTTAAGGTCGAGAAAATTTTTAAAAAACTTTAACCTGTGTTGTACATAATTGAGACTACAACATTATTAAAAAACATGGGGACAGTAATTAATAGCTACGGTGAAACATTAAAAAATATTTATTATCATAAAAAATATTTGTCATACTTCCTAAAGCACAAAATTTTCCCATATAGTGGTAATACAAAAATACAAAATAAAGAACGCATACTAGATTCTAATTTCAGCGTCGAAATGAAGAGTTTAGAAAAAGCTATAGAGACGAACAATGGGTAATCAACGAAAATCGTCTGAATATGTTTGCTTAAAAACCGATTTTTCTATTTCAGGAAAGAGTTTTACCGATTTACGGTTTTTAAAACACTTAAAATCGATAATTCTATGAGTCTTTCATTCCGCCATAATTAGGTTTGCAGAAATTGCTATTGACTACTAAGGGCGCTTTTAGTTCCTAAAGTTGAACTTATTTTGCTATGGCGTTTTTTTTTTAATAGTTTGTGTAATCTGTGCCGTAAATTCAAAAATTACAGAGCGAGTTCCTAAACTAACTTTTACGACTTTTTCATAAAAACAAGTGATGTTGTGTCCTGTATTGTTGACGATGTTTCAAAATAGCAATTTCTGCAACTTAATACGATATAACACCAACGTTCTAATGAAAACAATATTTTAACATTATACCTATCCTACCTTTATCAAGAAATTTTCTAAAAAAAGGATAATTAGCCGCCAGTTAAAATATTTCTAATTGTTTTTAAGATTGTTTAATTGTAACATAGTACGTATTGTAACAAAGAATATATAAATAAATAAATAAATAAATAAATATAATTGAAACCGATACAACTGTTACCGAGCTATGAACTTAAATTTTGATATTCCATAAAATTCAAAAAGTGAAATATTCGTAGTAGAATAATTGGCAATAATGTTATTATTTAGTTTAAATCATGTTTTATATTTTAAAAACATAATAAACTTCATAAAAGAAGCAAGATGTAATAGACTAGCCGCTAGCGATAATACAGCGCCATACGTGCCAATAAAAAGCATAATTTATGGTTGCATCTTGTATGGGAAAATGCAGTTGTGAGTGTCATGTGGATTTATTGTCTGTTTATCGAACTAATCGCCTATTGGCAATAAAGTTAATGCTTCAAAGACAATTATTGTTTTATCTGTGTCAAAGCTAGATAAGCGGTTTTTCGTATGACGCTGTCAAAATAATGACATTATATAATAGACTAGCTGTGTCCCGCGGTCTTACCCGCGTAGTTCCCGTTCCCCGGGCAATACCGCGATGTAAGCTATCCTATCTTTTAAGTTGGGTCAAACTGCACATCGTGTGCGAATTTTATTATAGTCGGTTAAGTGGTTTAGGAGTCCATTGTGACGCGAGATTTATATATATTAAGATTGGCGGCCAAATACTCATACGCAAATTAAATTTAAGCACGCCTTAAGCCTCGTAATGTTGACAGAGTTGTATGGCGAACTGTGAAATCGGACCGGTTTAAGTTGTTCTTAAATTTAAGTTGCGCTTCAGTATTCCGGCAATTTTGTTATACCCATACAAATCAACCGAAATAAGTGTTCCGCACAGCAGTGGCAAACACATCATACAAGTCAAAACGATAGATAAGAGATACTTAAATGATAAACCGAACAAGAAAAAAAGAGATAGTTAGTTCTGTCAGTTGCGCGTGAAGGCACCAGCAACCAATCACCTAAAAGCAAGACGTTCTAATTAGGATGTTTTTGCGTCTTCAAAATTTTGCGCTGACAACATATCTATTTAATATAATATCATTATGTCAAAATATGGAAATTTAGAAGATAGCTAGTGTTTATTAAAAAGTATATAAATACGTTCATCATCAATTAAATGTTAAGCAAACGCTTGAATGTTGGTTTAATTTAATAGAAAATTACGATATAAGATAAGATATATTTCGTTTTACTGTAAAGACAAAAATAACAATTCATACTCATATTATAAACGCGAAAGTAACTCTGTCTGTCTGTCCTTCCATCACGCTAAAACTACTGAACCGATTGTTAAAGTTTATATGAAAGTCCACGCGGACGGGGTCGCGGGTAACAGCTAGTGTTTAATATTTTGTCGTATTCATTTACTTAAGTTATGTACCTATCTACTTAACTGTTAATTTTAAAATTATCATTTAAAACCTTGAAGGTTTAATTAATTACTTTTACAAAAAAACGATGGACAGAGCTTCGAAGCATTTCTTGGCAAAACAATATATATATATATATATATATATATATATATATAACATAGGCATATTATAATTTTTTAAGTTTAAAAGTTAATGAAAAACACTTACCTCCCCAACAGGAATGTCCGTAGCTTAAACAGGATCCTATAAACATAAGTATTGATTAATATTTGAATGTCAAAAATTAATTGTTCTGTTATTTTGACGGGTTTAAAAATATCACTGCTATGTACCAGATATTTACTTATTTAAAAAAATTGGACGTTTTTTGCATACATTTACATCATACTATATAATTTTTTTTTAAGATTTTGATAATGCTAAATAAAGAAATAATTTTATAAATGGTATATAGGTCACCGGAAGATAACAAGAACAGCAAAGTTATAAATTTCCTAGGAAATAAAAACCTTTGTAGAAGTTTATGAATTTCCTAGGAAATTTATTTAAATTCAATTAAATTCGCTGTTCTAGTTATTTTCCGGTAGCAATGATATACACATATGTGTTAAAATAGACTTGACATTACATGCGCAATAACACATACAGCGAAATTTTCAATACTTGTTTTTTATTTGTGAAAAAAAAATTGGTGAAAATTTGACCTTTAGGGACCATCCGTAAATTATGTCACACGATACATGTCAATCTCCTTATTGTGAGGTAGATTTGAGGTAGGTCGTTCGTTCGTGGTCCATCGAAATTCAGCATATTGTAAAAGGCTAGTATACGATAAAAATGTATGTACTATATTATACTACAACCCAGTCCAAATAGGTATGTTGGTGTTGCAATCTCTGGCCGTTAATAAAAGAAAAATTTTTTTTTTCGATATTTTTGACATATGAACTTTTGACAGGGAGTTTTGGCGGGAATCTTACGGCGTCTATTTGTAATCTCGATTGAATATTCCTTTTTTGGTTCATAAAGTGATTTAATGTTTGATTGTGATAGTGAGTCATGCAGTAAACTAGCTAATAAGTGTCCAAGAAATGAAGAATTCATTTGAGAGCGCATAGTAGCGCCGTTCCGATTGCTCCAAGATTCGTCGAGGTTCTTCGTAAAGTTCACTATCACTTTACGAAGGGCAGAACGAAACGACTGACTGACTCGACTAAAGACGACTTAATGACGATTTTATTTGACTCATATCGACTTTTATCTTGACCACGTTGCCTCTTATTACATTGACATTGGCAAAAAGCTAGACGCTAATGCCATAATATAAGAAAGAAAGAACCTTTGACATTTCTTTTGTGAATTCTGTATTAAAGACCAATTAGTTTTTAGATTTACCGGGGTAGGTTTCTTTCGCAGGAGGCCGACTGGGTGGGTTGGTGGCCGACCCCCATAGTGCCAGACATTCTACCGCCTGAACAGTGATGTGAAAATGTCACTGTGCTCCGGTCTGAAGGGCACTGTAGCCAACGAGATTACTGGGCTGATGAGTCTTAACATCTGACGACTCAAAGTGGGGAGCGTCGGTGTAGAGCAACCCTGCCCGGACTTGGGCTTTTTAGCAAAGTTGCGGGTAGCACTGCATTGGCTATGGGCTGGCGTTACTCTTACCATCAGGAGTACGTTCAGCTCGTCTCCCCTCTTCATAGTATAAAATAAAAAAAAATTATACGAGTTATTGTAAGCTTACATTTTCCGTTTATTTTGATTGTACTGTTATCCGTATAATTCGAGTTTATTTTTCATACTTAAAATAATATTTTGCAAGACTAAATTCGGACCAATTCGCTATCAAACCGCGATTGACTTTTTATTTTGACAGAAGAATACAGACTCACAATGAAAATAGGGAAGTTAACATTTAATTGAAATGCATTAATAATTTCAAAACGGCATTCTCTAGAATTGGGCGGAGACTAAATGAGATAATTTGTTTTAATCGGCCGGCTGAAATAACACAATTTTCTTGATAAATAAAACCATTTTATCTCCTATTTATTCGTTAAAAATTGAATACTCGTAACTGAAATTTTTCGAAACTCACAGATAAAATAATTTCATATCCTTAACGTATCCGGTATGAAATGCATTCCTTTATCCGTATCCAATCCGGATCAAAAACAGCAATTCCATAGACTATTAATAATAGTATGTCTATCAAAGTTAGGACTAGAACTTTACCTTCAAAGCTAAGGTTAATGTCTGTTTATTAGATAAGATGGAAGCCACTCCTCAATGCATTGATGCATTTATGGGCTAATACGAGCGAAGTGCCATACATTGTGACGCATAATCGTAAGAGCTTACGTGCAGAGTGCTATTTGCGAAGTGTTTAAATATAAAATATATCTACAGATATATATAAAGAAGTTTGATAAACAACCTCAAACTTTTCGGAGTTAAGCCTTTTGTTGTCACTTATAAATATCATAAGCGTGATTCAGAACTCGGCGCATTCATAGCGGTCGCTATGTCTAGTCATCTATACTTACTAATATTATAAAAAAGTAAAGTGTGTGTGTGTTTGTTAAATTGTAAGGGGTAATTTCGGGATTAACTGAACCGTTTTTAAAATTTTTTTCACCAATAAAGCCACATTATTGCTAAGTGTCATAGGCTATATAAAAAAATGATTGTTAACATTATGCCCAACGAAGAGGGCACGGGTCCGCTAGTAATAGATAACTTCTTTTATATATAAGAGGGGCAAATGACTTGGCCCGTCATCTGATGTTAAGTGATAAGGTATTCCGCCCATAGGCAGTCTTGTCTCGAGTGAGTTGCCGGCCTTTAAAACTTGGAGACATCTGCAACTTTTTTTTTTAATTCTATGAAGTGGTGAGACGAGCTGGACGACTTGAACAGTGAACCTAAATTTGACTACTCCAGAAGTTCTACAACGGAAGATGTGTTTAGCATTTTAAAGGTTATTCTGTAATTAGAGCTTTGTTTCAAGCTTGTAGATTTTAGACGTACTTACAGAAAAAGAATTTAGCATAAGACTTTTTGATCAACAAATACAAAGTTCTAAGCAAAAATACGATTATTTATCAAAGAAGTTATTCATCATAAACGATTGTGCGGTGTTATTAGCGTCAAACAATGTTAGATATGTTTAAAATACATAAGCTTTTAACATTGCATTGTGATTTCTCAAAGGTGTAGAATCAATTTAAACCCGACAAACGGATAACTCCCTGATGGTAAAAACACTCATTGCATCGATAAGAATAAGTCTATGCTAATAAAAAGTTCATAATATGTTTAGTCTTTATTGAATAAAGTCGATAAAATGAATGCAAAATTATATTCAAAATAAAATGTTTATATTTTACGTATTTATTATGTCTCTAGACTATCTGTGAACCAATTTTCATTAGAATTGGTTTGATAGTTTTGACGTGAAAAGAGAGTTGAGTTGAGACAGACAGAGATACTTTCGCATTTATTCTGATCTAAACGTCTATTATAAACTTAATTAGTAAGTTAATTTGGATTTATATTTCATAATATGGCGTCTGTTATAAACTTGCTTTGTAAATTTATTTGGATTTATATTTCAAATTATGAAATTGAGATATAGATTTTTTGTTAGATTCACATATGTCATATGAATAACAATACCGGTTAACGTCATAACTATGAATCATAGAGAAAAGTTATTTTCAAAGCGTTCCTACTGAACAAAATATTGCATATAAATTGCACATTAACTATATGGGATAAGTCGAAATAAATTAGGCGAAAATTCTCCACGGTAATCAGATAATTTGAACATTTGATATAAGTTTAGCAAATTTGTAGTGAGATTGGCAGCCATTTTGATGACATACATATTAGTAAAATGATATGATTTTTTTCAATTTTTTGCTGATTTTAAAATTAAATTATGTCTTAAGAAGTTTAAGTAGAACATTTTATCAGAAATGACAGCATTATTGACATATATATTTTAAAAAGTTACATTGAAAAAACACTTATGCCTTTTGGCATATTTTTAGAATTTTTGATGGAAAAATGTAAGGCACTTTTCAACTCTACCATACAAATCTACAAAGCGCCTGTTCATACTTTAATAATTAAAAGAACTGCAATTTCAACACATTGTGAAATCAAACGTTAACTAGAAACCAGCCTTGGCAATGCACTCGGAATAATTCGAATAATTTAATTTAACGACTTTATTCGAATTTCCCAGAATCTCCAGCAAGGCTTGTTTTCCGTGAACACATTACGGTACCAACTAGTACCTATATTAAATGCAAACGCATGCATATTTGTAATTGCCTGACTGATGGTTGAAATGATAATATCCATACGGTAACAAGCTGTAAAAACATCAAGCGCAGTGTAATGAAATGTAGAGGCCGCGCCAAATCTACGGTGCTCGTTAAATGTCACTGTGCTGCCACCTGGCTCTGGAAGGTCTAGAAATTTCTATGAAGACTGTTTCGATCAACGATATGAAGCAAACAAACTAAAACAGGCGAGATACTCTCTCACTGTTGCTTATAATATAATATTTAGTCTTTAAAGCTGTATGCATCCATTTTAATAATTGAATTCTGTTTATAATTATATTAAAGTCAAAATTATGAATACTGAACAATTTCTTTTAATAAATTGTTGATCGCTATTTAAACGTATTGTTGATCGAAACATATCACAGATCGAGACAGAGATAGACAAACAGATATCTACAGAAAGAGATAGTATAGAGTTAGAAAGGAAGTGAAAAACAACAACTAATCTACTGTAAGAGTAATCTAAATAAAATCATGCTAAAGAAACCTTATAACAATATACGAGATAAAATACACGAGCGAAGATGAAATTAGAAACATGAGTCTAAATAGATGAGCTAAAAGACATGAGTCTAGAGACATGAGTCAACAAACATGAGCCAAGTGTAAGACGCAAGCCACATTAAAATGATTCTTCTATATCATATCTATTTTGTACAAAATATACGCTTGACTCTTAAAACATATTTGTGATTTCCTTTGATTTTTCAACCTTCTTCCAAAACGAAAGAGGTTCTCAATTCGACTGTATTTTTTATATTTAATTCTGATAAGTTCAATTAAAAAACCAAGAAATATCCGTGTGTATTTCTATATTATCAAATTCATTATCATCATTTATTTTTTCTAGTCTCTAATGATCAGATCGAGAAGCCATTTTAAATATAGGTCTTATAGTGTTAAAGGCCGGCAACACACTCGTGACAACGCGAGTGCTCATGGGCGGCGCTGATCACTTAACATCAGGTGACGCGCTTGCTCGTTTGCCCCCTATTATATATAAAAAAGTGTATCCACTTCTTTATATTTCGTACCAAATAGAAGAATCTAGAATAATGTGGCTTGAATCTCTATCAGCACAGTTGACATACCTCCGCGCTGGCTCCGCCATCCGTTGATTTTCTGGATAAGATGGGACGACTTGCTACCTCTACTATTAATTCTTTGTTCTGTGAATTAAAACGCCGTGTAAAATATCATAGAATTTACTTAATTTACATGAGCCCTCTATCTAACAGAAATGGTTTTTTTTTGGTCGAAACGAAAAAATAAAAAGATTTTTTTCTTCAATGATATAGTTAAATATCCAAGTAATGCTAGTTCAATCAACATGGCCTATCTTTGTCGGCTGGACGCAGAGCCCAAACTCACCTTGAAAAGTAATGCATATTTGAAAACAACGAAAAATTGTTGATGTGTAAAATACTTCTAGAAGATATTTGTGAATTAATTAGCTTAGCTTAGCAATAACCCACTCTTATTAAAATATGAAGAGATTATTATGAATTATGATTTTACCCCTTTAAAAGAGAAATACAACGAGGCTTATACAGTAGAATTTATAAGTAAAACTAATATTACTCCAATTTGTCTTACCATACGTATAAGTCAATAGAAACTCTTATAGTAATACTTCAACACAATTATGAGGACGTCAAGCGGCTAAATGCCTGTAAATTTTTATTGCTTTATTGAGTGGAAACAAGAATTGGCTTATTTGAAGCCGATTACGAGAGCGCCGTCTTTTGAAATGACAATCGACTTAATACTTATGTCATTGCCCTGAAGTTCAGTTTAAAGTTATTTTTAACTTCTAAGTAAGTAGAGTGTTTCCTTTTTATATCGTGTTGTTAAAAAAAAATAATTGATAAGTTTTGGTTTTCGTGTTTATTCAATTCGATATGATATCTGATTTTTTTAGATGTATTAGAGTAAATATATTTTATATTAAGTATGCTTTGAACGTATTTTATAAGTAAATAGTAATAAGTAAGTAAATATATACTAAGTTTTATATTGGTGTAAATGACAAAGTCCTTAAAAAGATAACAGAATATAATCTTTTTTAAGATTATTACGCTATTATTACGATCCCGTTATTATCTTTATTATAACATTAACGATATATTATAACTTATATTACTAACCACAGTCGTTTATACATTAATAAATATACCAATCAGTTTTTTGGGAACATTTATTTATAAAAAAAATGTAGCATAGTCTCTGGTTAACGTACTCTGTGCTCCCGCAGACCTACCTCAACACGTATCGCGAATACTACAAAATAGTAACACTGCGACCTTTCATTAAACTATTCGTTATATTCTATGAAATAGAAATTGTAATTATCGAGACAGGTCACCGGATTCTTAGTAATAAGTCACTTGTATGTTAATTGGAATTTATGTATGCATTGAGCTTTTTTGGACGGTATGTATGTTTATTCATATCAGTAGGAGTAGTTTATATATACTTTTTCAACCGACTTCAAAAAGGAGGAGGTTCTTAATTCGACCCGTATGTTTTTTTTCTATGTTTGTTACGCGATAATTCCGCCACGAACCGATTTGAACAAATCTTTTGCGGTGTATAGGTAATACCTCAAGGGTGGTCCCATTCAAATTAAATAATAAAAACAACCTCCAAGGGTGGAAAATTGGGGATGAACTTTTTTATACGCAATATCTCGGCCGATTATAAACCAATTTGAACGATTATTTTTTTGTTGAATAGGTATTATCATGAAGTCAGTTTTATGTTTTTTTTTAAGTTTTTTATAACATAGGGGGCAAACGAGCAGGCGGGCCACCTGATGGAAAGTGGTCATCGCCGCCCATCAACACTCGCGGAGCTTGACAGTCTATCTGGAGTGTGTTACCGGCCTTTTAGAAAGATGTAAGCTCTCTTCTCGAAGCACCCCAGTTCGTTTTATACAAAAGTAAACATTATTCATAATTTACACTACTATAAGAAGAGGAGCGAATTGTTTGTTCAAATGGATTAGGCTCCGAAAGTACTGGACAGATTCTAATGAAATTCAGACTGAATATAGTCGTGAGCTACGGGATAGACATAGGCTACTTAATACTTATTGAAAAAGCTAAGTGGTAATAGAAAAGAAAAGTTTGTATGGGAATTAGTCTTATCTGACGCTGACGCTGAGCGCTGCGTTGTCACGAGTGTGTAGACGGCCTTTTAGGAAAAGGTACGCTCTTTTGAAGGACATGTCAAGCTTTAACACTCTAACACCTATATTGTTTAACGGTTAATTAAATTTACGAGACATATGTACACTCGTAAAGGCGAGAGGCCAATCATATTAACGATTTAATGGGGACATAAAATATTGGCTCAAATATTTGCGTCGTAACGTTAGACTGTGATTTATTTCTGACTAGCTGAGTTAAGCTATTACGCCCCATTTTTTATAGTTATTTCATTTAAATTGATACAGCCGTTCTTGAGATGTAAGTGTTGGTGCTGACTCGTTTTAAATTAATTTATTATATTACATAGATTTATTTCTTATGAAAAGCTTTGCAGTTGTTGTTTAAATTAAAATTGTTATTATTTCAAAATGTAAAGACATTGCGAATTCATATTATAGAAACAAACTGTAAGTTGTTTCTTTTTCATCAATTAAGTTCAATGTTAAAATTAATTTAATATTATTTATTAGCAATATTCTTGTAACATTCGATAACACTAAACGGTACGTCAAAGAAGATTCCATTAATGACGGTTGTTATAAATAATACAACTAAAAAACAAAACACGTCTGCCCCGCGGGAAACTTCCAGAACAATTCGATATTAAAATAATTGAATCAAAGCCTGGCTGGAAATCAAAGCAATAAAAATAAGTTAGACGCGCGCCCAAATAAACGTCAAAACTACATGTAATTGTGTCAAAACGTGATTATTGTATAGACTACGGATGGCGAACTAATGGCACGTAACAAAAAAAAAATGTTTTTTTTTTTTATAATTTGGACAGAAGGTGTGACATAACTATAGTCCTTCCAATTTAGACATTTGAAGTTACGTAAATTCAGATCGGGCTGAAAATTGGTGAAATCATTTAAGTTATAATTATTTTTAAATAAAATTTTAAAGTTCCCCATCTTTCCCCAATAAGGAAAACAAATTCAAGGTAAAAAATGTGATTTTTTGTTTTCTTATTCTAATTCTTGAACGGAAAAATACATACGTATTTTTTGGCAACACCGGGATAAAAAGATCCAAGTATATTTTAAATTCCAATTTAAGTCAAATTCTTTAAGAAGTTTTTACGTGATAGTAACTTCCGTACTAAATCCATACATACATCTTCACATCCAATAATTATTTTAAGCACATTTATAACATAAGAAAGGCTCCTTTATAGAATAGTCTCGTAGTCTCAATTTTTGACTACCTACTTATAATATATTTTAGGATCGTTTGCCGTTATACGTATTGTAGTAATTTGTTTACTTTTCTTTTATTTTCAGACCTTTCTTCAGACAGTAATATGAAGCTTTTGTATTTTGGAAATGACAACAAAGACTAATTAAAAATAACTATAGCGTTGGGGATGTGAATATAAGTTTGTGGGTAGATGAGATTTTGGCATCACCTGATTGTGGAGGCTCACTGTCGGTTGTTAAAATGTTACGAGTAAATTATAACGTACATATAATATTTATGTGACTATATAGAAATACGAATTGCGAAACTTCCTGCTTTTTGTGAAGTCGGTTTAATAAGGCTATCTAATCTATTTTCGTGCAAAATTGCAGCAAAATCTTTGACGTTATTTTAGTTGATAATCTCACAATATACGTTCTCACAATTGTTTGCGTTTTTAATATTAGTTGAATTTCGCGTATTGAAGGTTGGTCATACAAAAAACTAAATCACAATGGACAGAAATATATCAGTATGAAGAATAGTCATTCAGTCGTGAGGTTATCGCGTAATGGATATTAATCCCAAATATATTTGATTTTACGGTATTATGTCGTATTGGAAGTATTTTCCTACAAACAGTTCGTTGATAATTTTTCGGGTATGGGTTAGAAGGTTCAATTTAATTTGTTTAAAAGAAATCGATCGCTTTTGTTATTCATACTAATATTATAATTAAAATGCGAATGTATGTCTGTAACGTTTACACAACAATAAAATTGGCCGAGGAGGAGTGTATACTAGGTAAAAAAAATTAACTAATTTTTAATCTGAACAAAAGCTTCTCATTCATCACCACATTTTTTATATTTACAAAAACGAAGTCGCGGTCTAAACCTAGTATGTTATTATATGTGAAACATACATACCATACTACATTGCAATTGTAATAAGCACCAAAGAAATGGCCCACGTTCAGCCAAAATTAAACTTTTAAGCCTTAATTTACTGCAAATGGCACAATTTTCTTCAAGCCAACATTATGCTTAATACTTTTATAAACACGAAAATATTGTTCATGAAATTTGTTCTTAAAAAAGACCTTTAAGAACGCTGCATTCACATATGTGTCTTGTGTCTCATTTTTCGATCTAAAAAGACAATTTTTTAGTTTGTAAGGGGACTGTGGAGGTTGTAGAATAGTCTCCAAATACTCCTCCACCATAGGCACTATGACCCTTTCCAGCTCCATTAAGTCAAAGTCAAAGTCAAAAGTATCGTTATTCAAATAGGCTACATAAAGTAACACTTTAGAATCGATAAGATGGAACGCAGTAGGGTTTTCTTGATAGAAATTCTACATAGTCTATGGTCTTTTCCCGGTGGACATTTGGTATCCTATGCTTTACTAAAACTGGTGGCACTGGGTATGAAATAGGTGAAACCAAAAAGGTTTTAATTGTTTTGTACCTGGTGCTACCTCGTACCTAAATACTAACAATACTAACCTAGATTAAGTAATTCATTGTTACTAACACACTTACTAATCATTTTTTATGGGCTAGTTTTTTATAAATTATTGTAAAAGCCTGAATTAAACTTTATTTATTTTTTATTTTATTTTTATTTTTTAAAACTACATTGAAAAATCGTATACCATCATTTCTCAGTGTCTTCAAGGGTGTTTCATTAATATGTAACTAGCTGTTGCCCGTGACTACGTCCACGTGGATTTCATAAAAATTTGACCCCCCTCTTTATAACCCTTTTATCCAGTTACAAAGTACCTATGTCTTTTTTAGGCACTAGACCATCTGGGTCAAACCAAGACCAAATTTCATTACAATCAGTTCAGTAGACGGACGAACAGAGTTACTTTCGCATTTATAATATTAGTATTAGTAAGGATAGATCTACCAGTATATATATCTAAAGAACCTTACCTGAAGCTCCTTCAGTCAAACAGATGATAAGTAGAATCACTAAGAAGACCGTCGCTGACGCACTGGGCAGACTACTTGACTTCTGTTTCTGCATGTTTGCTTGATTATCTAAAAAAAAAAACATTAGTTTTGATATGCCTATTCAAAATTCATTATTTTAAATAGAAGAATAATACTAAGGAACTGCTTTGGTTAGTTTTGATTTTTAATCTATATTAAAGCTTTTCTGAACATTAGATTAGGCATTATGAAATTATTATTTATTTTTTTAGTCTTTGTCAAACTGTTGTTAATAAAGGATATTTAGTACGTTTCTTGTTATAATAAACTATTATAGGAGAGGTAGCAGAGATGGAGATAGCAATATAAAGATAGCCGCATTTTTATAAAATTTGTTATCTGTATTGGAACTTCAATATTGGATAAACTGAAGAAATTATATTATGAGTTTTCTCCTGAATTCCGTGTAGGTCCGTACCTACTTAGCCCTCAAATATATAACGACAGTTTGTATTAGTGTCCAATACTTATGTATAATATATTTAATCATTTTAATTTTATTGAAATAGTAAAAAATACAGTAACGTGGTGGGCGTTGCACCACAATTAAAATTTTAATTTAAAATATAAAATTTCTTAAAACTGAAAGATTTGTGTTATCTACGAAGTTATTACAAGGTCCGATTGTGTATAAATTAAACGATCTTTACTAAATACCGAATAAACAAGGTATGATTTTATAAGCAAATTGTTTTCAATAAAAATAATACCGCGGGAGTGATCTTTGGTTCTGTTTTGTTAAAACAACAAGCCGAGCTTGGGCTAACAATACTTGAAATAACTTATGAATATTAAAGTCAATAAATATGTTTTTTTTCGTTTGGGTAACTGAGCAGGTTTACCTGTAGTTAGCGACCATCTCCACCTAGGGACAGTTGCAAAAATAAGTGCTTTTCGAATGTGTTGGTGACTTTTGAAAAAGAAGTTTATGCCCAAGAAATTAAGTAGAGTATCTTTGATCTAGACTCTAGAGTGTGTATTAATACTTAATAGAATTTTAAAACATACATGTTTTTGTAACTATATATCCATTATATCACAAACCTTAATGCTTTACTTAACGCTGACCAACTTGTAGTGGTGAAATTTTAATCGATACTTGAGGAGAGTATTTTGTGCTTTGTCTTCCATTTTTCGATTCAGATGTCGTAAGTTATATATATACTAAGTCTGAACAAATATCATAAGCGCGATTCAGACCTCGGCGCATTAATACCGGTCGCAGTGTTTACTGATTCGCATTCAAAACTCAAATTTATTCCATTATTTAAAAAAATAAACAATAGGTACTCACAAAATTATCAAAACAATACGAGGTTAAAACTTGGGAACAGATTAACATTCACGAGTATTTGTTTTTGGACATTTTATTGAATAAACATAAAAATACAACCCGATATTATGTATTTCGCTATTGTCGGTATATTGAGTGTGATTTTAGCTAAAAGCGTTCAACGGGCGACTCTCACAAATATTTGCCTCGATAATCCTCATATTGTATTTATTCGTTTAGGTATTTGATATTTCAATTTTTAAAATAAATAATAAGTACGATAGCAGATTTAAGCGTTATCTTTCTAAAATAACAATACATTGAATTTATCTTGCGATGTTAGCTAGCGAAGGATTGTGAACGTGATTACTGTTAGTAATTTAACAAAATTTAACGACTTTTTGACGAGTGATTTTAATATTATATAGTACGAAGATAGGGGATAAAAGATTGGCGCGAATGTTGCACAGTGGGGTTTTCGTCGATAAAAGTCCGACATAACCAGTCAAGTCAAAGTCAAAAGTATCTTTATTCAATTAGGCTACATAAAGTAACACTTTTGAATCGTCATGGTATTACAAAACATTTACCACCGGTTCAGAAGGCAGTTTCTACATAGAAGAACCGGCAACAAACTCTGATAGTCGCTCTTTTTAAAATAAGAACATACAATTGTAAATATAATTATGTAAGCTAAGTATGTTTAGTACAGTACAGTGGTCGTTACCATCACGTCCATTGGTTTATTAGTAAATTGTATCATCACATAGTATTAAACAAAATCACTTTCTGCTTATCCCTTTGTATGCTTTAATGTTTAAAACTGAATCAGATATGATTCAAGGGGTAGTTTTATATGTATAAATTCAGATACGGATTAAGCCGTGGGGCGCGGCTAGTCTATAATAAAAACCGCTCATCGTCTTGCTAAGTGATGAGGGTAAGCATGAGAACGGCTAAATAAATTTCTATATTTTTTTTAAGAATACGAGAATGACTCTTAAGCACAAAAAAGGGTGGGTGTAGCGTTTAATCTTACAATTAGAAAACAAACAAATTACCTATAGCGTAAACAAATTGAGTCAGGCCAATTTGTTGTGAATATAATGAAAAGCGTTCTTTATATTATAAGGACGTATAGAAAGAAATGGCCAGTTTATAAAAACAGCAATTCATTCAAAGCTGTGGAAACATGCAAATGCTCTGTGGATAACATTGCGTGCGGTCCGCGTCGCTAGCGACATTTGTATACAGAAATTTATCGCTTAAGAATAAATAAAATCCTCTGAAATGACCTAAGAGTCACGTAAGAGACTAGACTGTTTATGCATGTTGTTACGTCGTTGAATGAGATTTAATTGAACTGGTAATTTTTTGCAGATAGTGTATTGTAAAAACCTCATCAAGAAGACTGGATATAGTTAATAAAAAATCAGGTATTCAAACTATGAGAAAAAAAAATTGTTACAGTCGAGTCAACTATATACCTACATATACGAGACTGATAACGTAACCTGAAAAGTACCTTATGTATTATTACAAAGAAAAAAAATCACACGAGACTTGAGCCCCTATTCTTTCATTCTTCTATAGACGAATAGTCCTTTTTTTAATGCGAAAATCCACATAGAATACACATATATATAGATATAGACTATAGGAGAAAGGACCAAAGCTTATGCCGTACTTGTACCAACCGAAACCCGCTGTGTTCCATCTCACCGCAGCGGGTCATCATCTTCTGGGAAGAAGAATCAGTAATAAAATCAAAAATACATATTTAAAGTCAATCGAAAAATAAGGAAATGGAAAATGCGAATCGCTTCTCTCTTTAAGCCATAGTATTGCAGTTCTTTTGTGAACTGAGATGCGTCGCGATTAGAAACATCTTGAAAACAATAAAATGTCGGATACAGATGCAACTCGCTTAACTCGCATTCAAAATAACATCTCTGGATATAGAGAATGCTCTGTAGTAACTGGGTTTAGTTCTGAAGAAAAAGATCGATCTTTTTATAGGTTTTATTCAACAGGTACTGTCAGCAACGAAAGTTGATGAACATTTTAAATGTTTAAAAATATTTTTAAACTGACAGATTTGATAAGGAATATTTTTGACTGTCCATTATAAATGACATTGAAAATCTAGGGTTAGACTTTTGAATGCGATTTTTAATAAGCAAAAAAGTATAAAGTAAAATTAAATAGTTTTGACTTTAATCCAAAACATTCATAATGATTCGATAATGGGAGTAAAACCGCGTGGCCCGGCCAGTTATGTATAAAATAAATATGAATACAGTAAAATTTGCAAAGGTATAAGTCTCGGGTAAAAAAATGTTTTATATGATAATATAATATGTATTCCACTAAAGGGAAAAAACACTATCCATAATAAAGAGTCTGGTTCACCTTAATGTGGTGAAAATTATAGTATTTTATTTAGGATTTTAGTAGCATTTTGCAGTAATCCTTGTTATTAAATTGGTATCGTGCTTGGATAATTTTAATTCGGAATGGAAGCGTTAGTTGCATAATTAAGCTTGTTATTTTAGGACAATTTTTGAAACTGGTACCTTTTATGGCAATACCGAGGTAATACCATTGTATATTATGTTAATTCATGGTTAAACAGAAACAGAGAATCCTTGAAACCAAATTTTGTATTAAAATAGCAAGTTTACTATATGAGGAACCTATCGATATTTTGTCAAATTTAAAGAATATATTTTTATTGCAAAGCTATTAACTACAGAACTACCGAGCATGCAATATAAAAATTTATGTCTACAAAACAATTTGTTACAATTTTTTCAAGTAATGCTTGGCAAAATAGGAAAAAAGGATATGTCATAAAAAGAAGTAAAGGAAGATTTTGTGACAAAAAAGGAATTAAAGAAAAATAGAAATAAAAAGGGATACGAAAAGGAAATATGCCTCCGAATCGGAATGACATGCCTAATTGGATGCAAAATTAAAGTCGAATATAGATGTTTAACGATCAACATTTTGTTGTTGTATGCGCGCTGCGTTCTAAACCCGATATAACTGCTGAAATATATTCAAATTTGAACTCCCGCGAGGAAATAAATTGTTCAACGAGACCTTTGATGGATGTACCCGGAATTGTATCATTAGAAAATATTGACATAATTAACATAGGTTTGGACGGAATTCTCGATTGTGTTAGGTTTTTTTAACTTTATTTGTTTTAAAATGAATGGGTTTTTACAGATTTGTTTGACTAGCTGGAGCTTGCGACCTCGTCCTCATCGATTAACGTGCATTATATTTTTAGTTTGATTTTCTTCTTTGAACAAGATAAATAGAATTTGAGTCAATTTAAGAAGATCGTCCTAAGACATATGACTTTTTCACTGATCACTTAAAGATAACTAATTATGTCATACAAATATTTAGCATGTTGTACGCAACGGAACCTCAGAAATGTGAATAATTTTTCGCGTTTTTGAAGCATTTTTCACCGACCATTCACTCCTATTGTACGCAGCGTTCCTCAACAAATGGACTATACAACGGAAATTAAGTTTTCAATTCGGACGAGTAGTTCCTGAGATTAGCGCGTTCAAACAAACCAACTCTTCAGCCTTATGATATTACTAGGTATAGATATAAGATATGTTTTACGTATATTATATTTTTGACTTAGATTAAGTTAAGTTAACGTTAACAGGAACGTAATAGTTCCTCTTAATGTTTGTAATATTGTGTTTCCTTTTATTTCTCTTCTTTGTAATTAATCCTTATTTTCGTAGTGTAAATATTACCCCCTCACAAGGCGAATTCATCTGTTTTTAGTCCTACGAATAATGAACATCAAGCAACAATTAATCATTAGTTCGCGTCATTATATTAAAAAATAATATGTAGAAATAAAGCGTAGATTTGACCACGTCAGAATCAAAGCAGTGTTATTATTTATTTAGTCTCAGTTAGAGCATTGGATCCACAACTTCTTTCTTTATTCAAACATATTATTTCAATAATCGAATATATTATAATTAACTTATTGCGTAGATTTTTAACTATTGTTTTTATGTTACACAAAAAATTGTTAAAATATAATTTAAAGTCAATTAGAAATTAAATATGTTATTTGCATCTGATATATTGGAAAACAAGAAACATCACATACGTTACTATATATATTTATTTAAGGTAAGCATGGCAACCCCTGGAATGTTTGTTCAAATTCAACCAAAATGTTATTATTCTCTTGCTCTAATTACACCTATTATTAGGATATTGAAATTGTGGTGCGTTTTTATTTATTTTAGCCATGATAACAATTAGCTGAAAAATAACAGAATCAAAACGCATTTATTTTTTAAATATGGAAGACTTTAAAGTTGCCAGTGTAAAAATATATGATTTTAATTCAATTGCATTTGTTTAGAAAGAAGAGGGTAACTCTTTATAAGTGAAGGTTGACAGACGGCCTGATTGTTAGACTGATCCTATCCAATAGTTTTGTTTTTAGGAGCTAGCGAATCCATACTAATATTTTAAATGGGAAAGTGTGTCTGTATTTTTGTCTATCTTTCACGGCCCCTATTTGGTTGAAATTTGGCATGTAGATAGATGATACCCTGGATTATTATATTATACTTTTTATCCCGGTATTGACCCAGGAACGGAAACTACGCGAGTAAAACCGCGGGAAGCGACAATTAATATCACTAGCGCAGTGGCCACAATCAAGCAGACTAGTCATGTATTAGAGTATACGAAATCACCCATAGAATAACTATATTTTTTTACTTTTAACATTCTTATGTATAGATTTAAATCGATACTTATTTATAAAAATTAGGGCAGATATTAATTATTAAAAGTCAGCCGGAGCTTTATGGAAACATTAATGAAATTAAGCTTCACAATAGGTCATTATATTAAGGTTTAAAACAAACTATCACAAACTGACGTTATTTAATATGCGCTGATATAATATATAATAATACTAGCTGTTGCCCGCGACTCCGTCCGCGTTTACGCTTCATAAAGAAAATAATTCCCCTGGAAACTGGATAAAAAGTATCCTATGTCCTGGTTCTCCTGGTTCTAAGCTACATCCCCACCAATTTTCAGCCAAATCAGTTGAGCCGTTATCGAGTTATAAATGGTGTAACTAACACGACTTTCTTTTATATATATAGATAATAATGATACTTTAAAATGTAATATTGAAAAAGAGAGAAAGAAGTATTTATTACAGAAAATATACTTCCATTTATTGAGGCAATACACATGTCAATATTTAATGAAACATTTAATAAACCAATCATAATGCAAGTGTGTGCATTGACACTATACACGTTATGTAATGAGTGAATCATCCATACTATACTAATATTATAAATGCGAAAGTAACTCTGTCTGTCTGTCTGTCTGTCTGTTACGCTTTCACGCCACTACTGAACCGATTGTAATGAAATTTGGTACACAGATGGTCTAGAGCCTGAGAAAAAACATAGGCTACTTTTTAACTGGAAAAAAGAGGTTCAAAGTTGATATAAAATTCCACGCGGATGGAGTCGCGGGTAACAGCTAGTTTTTTTTATAAATTTAATTCCGAACCTATCATATTATTTATGGTAATTAGAGGCTTTATTTAAAATATTATTTATGGTAACCTTTTTTTCGCATTATTATTTAAATATAGAACTCAATTTAAAATCGACATCAGTAGATGTCTGTAAGTTATCACTAATAATGATAAGGCCTCCTATTTTCAAATCACTATTTTCTGTATTTTTATTTCTAGTCTTAAGTTTAAGTATTTCAGTATTGTACATGGTATATTGACCATAAAGAATTATTATTAATATTACTTTTCTTCAAACGTAAATGTCAATTTGTAAAGTTAAAATAAACGTATATCTTTTCTGCTGGGGACGAAAGAAAGAAAGAAAATTCTACGGAACTGATTGGGACCTTAAACATAGATGAACACGTCTCCCAAATTCGTGAAAAAACAAATTAGATTTGGTAAAGTTTGCAAAAGTTAACTATTGTTTTTCTATTGCTTTATTTAATACTAGCTAAGTCTCGCGTTTCCGCTCGCATTAATGTATAATAACATAATTTTTGAAAATCGTTTGCGTAGTCTTAAAGATTGAAGCATATTGAATTTCAGACAGACGGAAGTGACTTTTTCTTTATGTACGAGTGTATTTTCGCGTAAAAGTAAATATATGTTTACATTATTTATTTGTTTATTCACTCTTAGTTACAATATACAACATAAACATTTCATTTGGATAAAACATTTGTAATGGGCGGCCTTATCACTAACGAGCGATCTCTTCCAGGCAACCCATCATTATAAAGAGAAAAAGAATAAAAGAAAATATTACATATTATATTATGTTATATTGTTTAGAATATAAAATAAATATAGGTATACATATTATATAAACATAAGGTCGTACATAGATCATACATACATATGGGCATAATGTAATGATACGTACAAAAAGTACTTTCCATTAGTAAATGTTTTTTTTATCGAATCAGTACTAGAGTATTCTTAGCGGTAAAAAAGGTTGACTGGCAATTATCAAATTATAAATTTTTTAAATTTGCTTTCTTTTTTTTTAAATTGTCGAAAACTAATAATAGTAAGTTGATTTAAATTAGTAGGTATTAAGTATTTGTATTAATAAAAAATCGTATTTTAAAAAGCGTCAGAACACTGTATGTATCTACAATAACTTTTTAAGTAAAAATTATTTGCTTAAGTATAATAAAGTTAAAAAGCAATTTGCAAATATTTTACTATTTATTCAATAAGTATATTTTTATATTATTTAAGTTTTCGGTGATACTGAATTGGCAATGAATAATGCCGAAAATTAATAACAATTTAAATTGAAAAAAAATAAATAAAAATAATTCACTTAAAAACACGAAACATAAATTATACAAGCCGTTATGAAAAAAAGTTAATCGATCGCGTTCCATACACAAAAAAAACAAAATCCTAGTTCTAAATTTGAATTACTTTTCGAAATATTCAAGTTAAGAACTCACATATTAGCCGGCAGCAGGGAGCGCGTCGCACAGGTGTCTAGCGCGGTCTGCCTAACGCCGCCACTTATATACTCTGAACTCACCTACGTGCTTATGGAAAGACAATTGTTTTTTTTTTAATACGATACTGGCCACTTATTTTCAAAAAAGGTTGGTTACAGATTATAGCACTTTAGTTGAGTTGTATTCGAAATATTATTTTATAATAAAAACAATACTAGCTTTTCGTCGTTGTATGTGGTGTGTAATTCGTTATTTTTAGGTTATTAAAAATATAGGAAAGTAACTAGGTTGCTTTCTAAGTTGTCAATATCTTTAAAATATTTGAGATAGCTACATCATTTGTTACCTGACGACTAAAATGAAAAAAACATATTTTTATTTAGATAATTATGGACACCAGAGGTTGCACAAGGTTCTTATTGGCGACCACCTCCGCCCTTGAACAGTCGCAAAGTTAAGTGCTTCACGACTGTGTTGCCGACCTTTTAAATAGAGAAAGAGATAACAATTGAACACAAATGGTGCCAGAAAAGGATAACGGAAAGCGGGATGAAAAAATTTTACCTTGTATATTAGTTTTCGAATTGTAGGTTATACTTTAATGTGACATGTCGTAGCCAGCAACAGGTGTCCACTGATTTGTAGGTCGATTATTTATATGACGAATAAGCAAACATTTGGCAGCGATCCCGCTTGATCGTAAGCGAAGATCCAAGATATTATAGTCCCTCGGAAAGAAGGATGCTGGAAGAGAGTTCCTTAGCAGTCCTCCGAACCAAAGATTTCCTGACTTTTCATCAATACATTTTCTCTCGTAGCTGTCGTGTGCGTGGTACTATATAATTGTTTGGTATCTATGACGATTCAAAAATGTAGCTATCACTTTATAGTATAAAAAAAGTCGCTTTCTGAGTTCCTATATCCCTATGTATTCTTAAATCTTTAAATTACGCAACCGATTCTCATGCGTTTTTTTTATAAATAAAGCTATTCAAGAGGAAGTTTTATATGTATAATACATGCAGAATATATGCGCGCGAAGCCAGGACGGGACGCTAATATATAATAATATCTAGTGTTTTTTTATTTCGAACATTTAGCGAATGTATTTCCATCTTATGACTTCCCCGAATGAAGCTTTTGTGTTATTTCAGCTAGTCAAGCAGTTTGTGTTGTTAAGCCATAATAGTTTGCGCGAAATTCAATATAATTATACTTCTTAATTTCTTGAAATATTATCTTATGCGAGCGTTAAATAAAAGTGTATTTTTGTAAGTTATTTTTCGGCTTTGTGATGAGTAACTAAATTATTATAAAATTTAAGAAAAATGGATCAATCCAAATAAACTTACCGTTCAAGATATACATACAAGATAAAGTAAAAAAACTAAAACCCAACTACGACAAAAAACGACGCTGAAAAAGTATAAAAGTACCCCATGAATACAGGTAAAGTCACAAGCAAATGCTAGTAATATATATATATATAT
>JADANM010005714.1:2132216-2150937 GCA_026213755.1 Eurema hecabe
TTATATAAATTTATGTTTTTCGAAAAGAAACAGATTCCAATTATTATTATAACTAGCGATCCAAGCTTTCTATATATATAAAAGTCCATAAATTTCATTCCATTTTAATTTTTTAAAGGTCGGCAACGTAATCGTGAGACATCTCAGGTGTAGGTCTTCTTAGCACCTAGCGGCCGTCGGCGCCTGGCGGGCTCGCGGAAGATTGCTTCGTGCGTCCTCATCGAGTCCGTCCCCGCAAGGGTGCGCGACGGAACACCGGTGGGTTTAAGTTGGTAGGGCCCTTCTGGCGAGTCCGACATAACCTCCTTCCCCCCCGGGGTGGAGGCGGTATCCGCAACTAAAAATAAAAATAAAAAAAGGTGTACGTCTTCTTCTAACAGTTACTTAAACTAAAAATGATTAATTAAAACTATATACATTTTTATTTCATACGATTCATTATCTGCTGTAATATTCAATTTGATTATTAATATTTGTTTTATAATATGAAACAGCACATCATCTTCATGTATAAGGATTTACATATTATACCAAATACTTAAATATTTGATTACATTTGACAAAATTAAAAATTCTTAAGTATTACTGGTTTGTAATGGGAAGTCTTTAGACATTTATGCTGGTTATATAATTTGTGCCAGCCATTTCAGTTTACGGTCCGTGCAAGCCCCGGTTTATTGGCTTTGCGAATATCGGTTAAGTTTATGACATGCTGAATTTTAATAATAACATACAAGCGGGAAATGACATACTATGTAATGTTTTGTAAGCGTCTTTCATTTCTTAAAGAATTTGAATTTCATTTATTTATTTCAATATATAATTAACACAGTTATTTACCAGTTACGCTAATTATATCACATAAACTGCGACTCCGTCCGCGTGGACTTTCATATAAACTTTGACCCCCCCTTCTCTCCTTATGACCCTTTTTTCCAGTTAAAAAGTAGCCTAATATGTTACTCTCCATCTTTTCAGCTAACTGTATACTAATAATCAGGTCAATTGATTGCTTAGCTACGGCGTGAAGGAAGGACAAACAAACAATGAAACACACTTTCACACACATTTATAATATAAGTATGGATATCAATATCTACTAGCCTTACTCCGCGGGTTTACTTGCGTAATTTTTGTTTCAGTTTCGGGCAATTTCGATAACTAATATCCTGTGGGTTAATCCAGCGCTCAATCTTCATGCATGCCAAATATCAGCCAAATTCAGTAGTTTTGTAGTGAAACAATAACCAACATTCACACTCAAAAATCTATTATATAAAAATGAATAGCAAAAGTATTGGTAAGTGCATAACTCGAAAATAGTTTGTAATAATTCTGCTATTAATATCTGTTTACGTATCTTATAATAATGCATATTGTCTTCACTAAAATGATTATAGTTGTAATAATTATAATGCTTCTATAATTGACGAATTATCGCTAAATATTGTGTCTGTGGCAAATGTCATGATTTGAATGTTTTGTCTCGCTCACTCACTTGTCACCGCGGTGTTTGAAGAAAAAGCGGGAGCGTCACTCTAAAAACAGAAAATTTTTGTATTCTATATTATGATAAATGTGTTAAATAAATATAATAGTTGAAATTCTGCTGTGTCAAAGAAAAGTGATTGTATTCTTTAAGATAAATGTGTTAAATAAATATAATAATTAAATTTTGATTCTTTTAAGTTGAACCAATTTACATATTTTTTTAAAGAATATTCCTGTATTTACGAGGATGGTTCTTAAGCAAAGAAAAAAAATATATAAAAATAGCTTTTAAACTCTAATTTCTTTTGGAAAAATTAAATTTTGTTATACATAATTCATTTCACAAGTTGGCAGCTAGTCTTGGCATCTTTATCTGTAGGAATATAATATTTTGACAGACATCTCGTTCAATTTAATTTTCTTTTATTCAGCTGATCTAAATCGATGGATTAACTCGTCTCGGTCTTCTTCGATTTATATTCCACTATAATATGTGAAAAACCACATTATAATAATTATAAATTATTATTAGTTTTAAAAATAATATAAATCAAAGTCGCTTTCTCTGTCTGTATGCTTAAATCTTTAAAACTATGCAACCGATTCTGATGCGGTTTTTTTAATAGATAGAAGCCAGGGTGGATCGCTAGTTATAATTAAGTACTCAATCCAAAGTCACAATTATATATAGACTATATTGAACTAGGCTTCTCATAGTAACAATTTTGAATCGGCATAGTATTACTAAATTATTATTTTTCACCAGCTTAATTTAATTTTATGAAATACAGTATACTTATGCTGTGGTTATCTAGCGTACGTATATCACGCTAGATTTCACGGGAAAATAATGCATAATGAAGCAATTGTGAGAATGTCTCTTGAAGCGAATAACAGCTGCTTTTGTATGAGAATTTATAATTTAAAATAAGAAGGTTGATTGCTACAAATGTCGATGACATTTCTGAATCACGCTATCGAAATGACTTTGAATATAGTATAAGTATTAGAGTTACACTGGACTATTTTGTGTTATTGAAATACTACAAAAAAATGTTTTTTTATGTTTGTTTGCTCATACCTTTGTCTCGATGATGGACCGATGTTGATGCGAATCGTTAAATACGTTACTGTATTTTTTTAATGAACTATGTTCAGACGCCTTTAATGTTAAGCAATTTTATTTGGTTGAATAAAAATAATCTTTGACAAAAAAAAACAGACTTCAAACTAAAAAGCAAATTATGAGTTTCATATATAGAATTTTATAATTTAGCAGCCGGTGCCGGTGAAACTGATTGGTGCATTTACAAAAAAAACATTAAAATCGGCCCATAAACGACAAAGTTATACACAATGAAGCGTATATATGCGGTCGAATTAGAAGCCTCCTTTTTTAGTTCATCTAATTAGTAACTACACTATGACAAATCTAGACACTAGTAATATTGGAGGTTAATTAACGAAGCTACTTTAGATCATAGAGAACTGAAATATAATCAAGTTCTGAAAAGCCTAATCTTCTTATTGGCAGCTCGCCAACCGTCTTAATTAACGTGCCTTTATTATTATTTAATATAATGTTTCTGGAAGCTTCGTATCGATATTGGAATATGAGAATATTGATGAGACATAAAATTTCATAAAAGTATGAAAGGATAGTATATACTATGATTATTATTGCGTTTCTCTTAACATCGGGAGTACGTCCAGCTCGTCTCCCTACTTCATCACATAAAAAAAAAATTCTTCTAGAGTAGTTCTAGTAGAGTAATTGTAGTGACTGACCGAGTCTGAATCGCGCTTATGATATTCTTCGAGACTTAGTATCTATACTACTATATAAAGCTGAAGAGTTTTTTTGTTTGTTTGTTTGTTTGATCGCGCTAATCTCAGGATCTACTAGTTCGAATTGAGAAATTCTTTTTTTATTGAATTGACCATTTATCGAGGAAGGCTTTAGGCATCACGTTGCGACTAATAGGAGCGAAGATATAATGGAAAATATGAAAAAAAACAGGGAAAATTATTCATCTTTGAGGGCTTCCTTTGCATGCGCTGCGAAAACGGTTCAAGATACATGTATGAAAGTATTATTCCTCTTTAATAGATCTAAAAAAAAGTCCGCGACGGTATATGTCTATCTTCTAAGATTGACTCACTATAACATAATAATAGAAATAGATCCGACGGGGACGAAGTCGCGAGCAACAGCTAGTATACTATATATCTATACTAATATAATAAAGAAGTAAAGTTTGCATGTTTGTTAAATTGTAAGGGGTAATCTTGGGATCTATTGAACCCATTTTAAAAATTCTTTCACCAAAAGAAAGTCACATTATTGCTGAGTGTCATAGGCTATATAAAAAAAAAAACCGAAAAGGATAATTAACATTATGCCCAACGAAGTGGGCACGGGTCAGCTAGTTATGTATACAACTTCTTGCCATCGAACCATGAGGGTCTAACGCCCAGTGAGTGGTTCAATTGGTTAAGGATCCTCCCTTTGGGCTAGAGTTATATCGCTGGTTAAAAAATAAACTGTCTTGAGGTAAAATCATCGTCTCATAGAAAAAGGGCAGTCTTGGTGATATGCTAAAATTAGCTGATTCTGTCTGATCATTGATTTCATAGAGTTTCGGAAGATTTCTTGCTTGCCATCCGCTTTTCTTATTTTTTCATCTTTTATTCGATGTTATCTGTCCTTTCTATTAAGGCTTCTTCCCTATTTTCATAGATATCTCGTTGCAAAAGATTATCACAATAATTTCACCGCTCATAATATTATATTAATTAAATGACGCCAGTTACTAGGTAAGGTTAATACTTTTGTTCTATTTTTCCATCAGATTCTAAGTAAAAGTACAGTATTGAGTGAATTTCAGTGGCTAGAACGTAGCTACTAATCATTGTATATTTTCCTTCTAAATGACATTCATATACAGGATTGATGCGACATATGGGCATTAAATTAAACCACGTATATAAAACGTACCTAATACTACTGTCGAATAATTCAAAAAATTTTAACATCACAAATAAAAAAGTTTTTTTCGAACAAAGTAAACAGTATATAAATAATCCTCATAAAATGAAAACAGCATTTATAAATATTTACACTGACCTGTGTAACCTGTGCTCAATGCGGCAACGTCGCATAATTTTTTCTTAAGATACCGCCGACAAGCTTCAATATTTGATTACATTACGTGTTTAAAGTTTCAACTCACCCGCACAATATTGATACGTTATTTTTATTAGTAAATGTGTAGTTATAGCACGACGTTCATATCGGTAGCATACACTTCACCCGTAAATCGATATCACACAATTGTATTGTTTCCTTTTTTAATCTATTGACATTTAATTATTCTACCACTGTCCACAATAAGAAACCTCGAATAATCTCACAATGTGTATCCAATCACAATAATTAATATTAAACTGCCACAAATTTATCCTAAAACACTAATCACTACGGTATAACCGTATAAGGAGTGTGCTTCACAACAATAAAAAAAGCGCGGGCGCATATCGATCCGGCGCGAATCGATGACATATTTGCACTAATAAAAATTTGATTTAGCTACCCAGTGACCTATTTCTTTTTCTTTCACGCTCATTGAATTAAAGTATTTCTGCTTAGTTTATCATAATCATAACATTGAACAACTAATGTTTTGCTCACACTGCCTTCCTTGCCTTATTAGTTATTACACTGGTATAAGAGTCATTTTCGTATAACTTCTTGCATTTTAGAAATTGTAATGCAAAGACAAGAGCGGCAACGTCTTTTGTTTTATGTTTATATAATTTTAAGGTGTATGACCCTTGGAATATCACAGCTGATTAGTGCAGGTAGATCGTGTTACTAAATAGCAAAAACTTAGAAAATTTGTTGCGACTAAACTACTGATGCTATTTGAATGATTTTTTGTGTAGGGTCTGAAAATTTGCCATAGTATACGTGATAAGCCCTAAACCCTAAATACAATCCTGTATAACATAAATTATTCAAAAAGTTGTAATCCACCAAGAAGAGAATCTTTATTAAAATTTTTGTTCGCAGATCCCGAATGAAAAAGTTAACGAATAAAAAGGGGCAAATAATTGGAAAAACTTTTCGGATTCAATTTATGGACGCTACACGCTCCAGGCTTATTGCGTTTAATTTTTTCGGCGCTAACACGTTTTGACGTGTACCGTCTGGGAAATGTTTTTCTTCTCTCTCTCTCATGGGAGGCTTCGATTTTAGTTTTTATTTTTTTTAAACTTAAAGTGAATCTAATAATCGTTTATTTATGTAACAAAAGCAAGAAGATTTTATTATAAATAAATTATGAAGTTTTTAATTTATTAGCGTTAAAATGGTTTGCTTTAAAATCAACAATCAACATAATTATTTTTAAATGATAAGTAATATATCTATATACTATACAGTTAACATATTTATACTAGTATACACCGATGTATCAAAATAATGCCATGTGTCGTTCCCTCAATAATAGCAAGACTTAAATCGTCATAGTATATCACAATTAACTTAAAAAATAAAATAAAACCGACTTCATTGTGATACCTTTTCAAGAAAAAAATAATAGTTCAAATTTGTTCATAATTGGCGGAGTTATAACCATAGCGGCGTAACAAACAGAAAAAAAAACATACGAGTCGAATTGAGAACCTCCTCCTTTTTTTGAAGACGGTTGAAAATGTATATAAAATATAATATCTACACTCATATTATATAGAGGAAAGATTTGTGTTTTTGTATGTAACGAATTAAAACCAACCCGTTCGAAGCCAGGTTGGGCCGCTAGTCTTATAATATACATGTAGATGAGAAGTTATATTCTTTAGCTTATATTTCAACATTATTATCTATTTTCCATCTCGTTTGATTTCACATCTAAATTAGAATCATCGAACACTAAGTCAGAAACATTTTTCGTGCCTCCTGGGATTTCTTTTTCATCTCTCTAATTGGTTAACGCAGAAAAACACGTTGATATAAAACAGACTGAAAGAATTTACTTAAAACAAAATGATTGAATTTATTAGGCGCTGTTTATTATATTTGTTAGATTTCGTTTTCTTTTTCACTAAAGTTATATGATACTACGCTATTAAGATTATTCTTCCTTTTTAGTGAAATCAATATATTTCTAAATTACTAACTGTTTTCACGAGAACGAAGCCTACCTAGAAATTTATATTTTAATATAATAGTATGGATAAGTATAATTTTTGAACGAAGAAATAATTTTTCAAATCTGTCCTAGTTCCACAACCAATGCAAACAAAACAGCTACGAAATATTTCCTAATAATAAGTCTAGATTAATAAAGTGTTATAATTCCGTAACAAGACTCATTACATAATATAAAACAAAGCTTTCTTGTGTCTGTCCCTATGTATACTTAAATCTTTTTTAAAATTCGCAATAATTTTTATCAAATAGAGTAATACAAGAGGATTATGTCTATAATCCGAGTAAAACCGCGAGGTGCGACTATATATTTATGTAAACTATATTTATATTAGTAATGTTCTTGTATATTCAGTATTTTTCATTTCATTTCTTTTGGCGCTAAAAGGTTTTGCTGTTGGCCGTTTGGGAATATTTTTTCAATTATTTCATTTTCTAGATGATTCTGGAACAATTCAGAATTTTGGTATAATTGAAAAGTTTGTTTAGAAACAAGGTTTGGCATTAGTCTCCTTGAAGAAGTTAGATGTTATTCAATAAAATTACGTTGTTGGTTACTATACTTCTTCAACCACATATTTTCTAAAGATACGATTCTCGCCAATGTGTTATCTGCTTATAAAATGGGAACGAGTTAATGTGAAAGTTAACAAACTAACCGTCAAATTTTTGACAGATGCTAACGTTGTGTACCCCACGATCCACCTATACTTACAAAACATAATTTTTTCCTATTAAAAATACCACTTAAACCAGTCCAGATGGTGCCTTAAGGATTACAAAACTTTTACGAAGTAATACAAAAAATACAATTTAAGCAACACGACCGAGGCTGTATCTAAATTCGAAGCACGATAAAGTCAGAAAAGTTTTTTCGGAGATTTAATTAAAAATGCCTATGGAGTTAGTAAAGGCATCAAAGCTTTGATAAAAATTCTCTGGCGTGTTTTATTTCGATATCAGCTTGTTATCAACGACAAACTTCGGACAGTTTTGACCGGACAATATTTGGCAGTGATTAATTTTAAGTTAAAAGAGTTTTTGTTTATGATTGTTTTAAGAAAATTAAAAACAATATAGGTATTTGTACTGATAAAACTTCAAATAGTATGTACGTGTCGAATATCATTTTTTTTGTTATTAGCTATATTCATTGCGCTGTCTACTACTTTAAAGAACCTGGTTTTCGATACAGATGAATGAAAATCAAAGGTAAGTAAAACTGTGAAGAAAATTAATATGATTAATTACTTATTTTCAAAGTTCAAATGTCATTTAACACTAAATGTTAAGTGAAGCTTACCACAATATATCATTGAAAACTCCATCTCGATAGGACAAATCGACACAAACAAACAGACAAACAGACAATAATTTCAAAAATCATTGTTTTGGTTTCTATTGCGTTAATAAAGGTCTCCTATATAATATTTTTTCTCATATTTCTTTCATGTACAGACAGCGACTCGTTACATTTTTATTATATGTATAGATAGATAACACTACCTAGGATTACTTCAAGCGTTAAATCTATCTTTTTAAAAACAGGGTTGGAATAAAACGTATAACATCTGAAATAATGACGTAGAATGATAAGCGATTTTCTATAACGTAAAATACGTAAGAAATGTTTTTATTACTAGCGTCTATGAGATTAATGGATTGATCGGATTTTCTTTTCACACCTCGTAAAGAATTCAATCTTTCCGTCCGATTACGTCACAAAGCACTAGATTAAGCCTTGATTAAAGTTTTAGCGAAAGAACTAAATTTCTTCTACGATTAAGCAAGTCGGTAAAAATCGTTTTTAACATGAAAATATTTTTTTCTCTCGTAATGGTTCGTAAAGAGTAATATGATCTGACTCAGCTAGTGTTAGTTCTATCAATATTTTAGTGTTATTTTATATCGATTCAGCTGCTTTCCAAAGGTTTGGAGTCGGTTGAAAATTATGAGTACTATTGCAAATATTATATACTTATTAGCCCCGTCCCGCTATTATATTCGCATGGCTTGCGTTCTCGTATTAGCACTAAGATAAAAATTATTCTAAGCGTTATATAAACTATACAATCTAACCTACCTATATACCAAAATTGAGCTAAATCCGTTCAGTAGTTTTTGCTTAAAAGATCAAGAAATACTTAAATAAAGTTCGTAGGATCAATCAACAAAGATAGGTTTGGATTTCTTACATAAGAACAGCAATATAATACAATCCTAAAACACGAGAAAATATCTCAATATAAAAGCTAATACGTCTGCTACATGCGTGAGTGTGACCATAATTTGCATCGGCAATTTACAATCGTAAAAACGAATTGCTATTTCGCTTAATCAAAAAAGAGCTTGATGGCTGTTATTAATTGCTTTTTTGTGGTAAGCATAGAAAGGGTATGTTTTGCATACATTTTTAATATGAAAATGACGTTTAGAATAGGCCTGATGAAGTGGTAAAAAAATAAATAAAAATATTTATAAAATAAAAATGCTTAGTCGAAATAACAACAGAATGCTTAGATATAGAGGATTAAAGTTACGGAATACGGGTTAATTGAGTATTCGTACTATTATTGGAATTTTTTCATAGTAGGTACCTAATTGTTATACGAGTATTATGTAAAAAAATCTAAAAAATTAACTTCAAAAAGTGTTAGTGACATTTGTTTTTCCATACGCTTTATCTTTCACTTTAATAACTTCTCTTTATGCTTGATGAGGGAATGTCACTTTAACATAGGTTTTGGGTAAGCACCGGAAGTGACGTTTTAAGTCCAAATATGACTTAGATTAACTGTTTTTAAAATTATTTTATAGAATTCATTATATTCCTTATATAGAATCACTTACGGAGGTTATTTTTCCATCGACATGTATATTTTTTTTTATATCGCGAAAGGAAACGAATCTTGACTATAATATTTTTTTATAGTTAAGTTATTTTAAAATATTAATAATTTAAATGAGCTGAAAATCTGTAAGCGATGTAACACGCAAACATAAGACTTATGTAAAGTACGCGTCATTTATGTTTAGCGCTGGACGAGACTAACTGCGCATCGGTAGAATCGCGCTCGTAATTGACGTATTGGTGCGAGAAAGACAACACGACTGGGACAACCAATCAACGCTCGCGCACCCGACGATCACGCGCCCATAGTTCAGCTCTAAAGATTCATGACGCCTACTATACCTACATATACTACAAAAAACCATTTCCCTACATTTAGAATATACCGCAGTTGGTTAAAAAGGATCTTCGTAATGAAACCTTTTCTGTATTTAATGCGAGAAGCGGTTAGTAGATGTGATTATTCCGGTCTATAGAACGCAGAAGCCACTGTTAATTGACCGTCTCAATGGCTCCACGAACAAGAAGGTAATTCTTGAAACAATTGTATTCTTCTACTAGCGACCCGCACCGGCTTTTTCGCATATATTATACATGCATTATAAATCATCCTCTTTCTTTCTTATATATTATGGCATTAGCGTCTAGCTTTTTGCCAATGTCAAGTAAAATCGTCATTAAGTCGTCATTAGTAGAGTCAGTCAGTCGTTTCGTTCTGCCCTTCGTAAAATGATAGTGAGCTTTACGAAGAACCTAGACGAATCTTGGAGCAATCGGAACGGCGCTACTAAGCGCTCTCAAATGAATTCTTCATCTCTAAATCATCCTCTTGAATCACTGTATCTGTTAAAAAACTACCAAAATAGTAGAAAAAAATATTCAGAACTTGAAGAACAAAAATAATGTCGGCCGGTTTTATGAATATTAATGCATAGCAAAGGCGTTAAACTTCTCAAAGCAGAAAACCTCGGAGTAGTTGAGCAGTAGTACCCTAGATAAGGTAATGACTTCATCTACCATAGTTATAAAATTATTTTTAGGTAAGAAAAATAAATTGGGATTCGATATTACCTGTCGGATATACAAACGATTCATAGATGTATTAATCAATAATATGGGCAAGTATGTCTTAATATACTCGTATCACATTTATCTCGTATCGACTTTGTTGTATAGTACATAGAATCTATAAAACAAAGTCCATATCTCTGTCCGTTATCCCTATTTATGCTTAAATCTATAAAACCGCGTTACCGATTTTCATCTGGTTTTGTTATCAGATAGAGTGGTTCAAGAGGTTTATATTATGCATAAAGGCGAGTAAAACCGCGAGGTTCGGTTAGTTATTATTAATTATTGATATAGTGCAAAATTGACAATGAATTATGATAAATTAGTATAGGCTATTTGATTGATTTTTGAAAACAATTAGGTATAGTCCGTGTCATTTATGTTTAGCTCTGGACGAGAATAGTTGCGCATCGCTAGAATCGCGCTCGTAATTGACTTATTGGTGCGAGAAAGACAACACGATTGGGACAACCAATCAACGCTGGCGCACCCGACGATGACGCGCCCCGCGCGCCGCGCCGTTACCTCGATACCTTATTTTTGACTTGTGCGCAGGTTTCGTTCAGCGCTAAAGATTCGTGACGCGTACTATATATATGGTTCTTTAGAGCGTAATAAACACACCACATCCATATTTCCGGGAAACGTGCAGTACTTTTAACAAAAATTAATGTTAAATTTTGAATTTTTCGAATTGGCGCTAAAAATGCTGTCTCTTTAATGGCCGACGCATATGATTCGAGCTACGTCACAGAGAATAGAGTATCTATACTAATATATAAAGCTGAAGAGTTTGTTTGTTTGTTTGTTTGTTTGAACGCGCTAATCTCAGGATCTACTGGTTCGAATTGAAAAATCCTTTTTTTATTAAATTGACCATTTATCGAGGAAGGCTTTAGGCTACATAACATCACGCTGCGACTAATGGGAGCGAAGATATAAATTATTCCTTTGCGTGCGCTGCGAAAATGGTTTAAGATACAAAGATAATATTTATGAAAGAATTATTCCTCTTTAAATGATCTAAAAAAAGTCCGCGACAGTATATGTCCATCTTCTAAGATTGACTCACTATAACATAATAATAGAAATAGATCCGACGGGGACGAAGTCGCGAGCAACAGCTAGTATTATAATAGAGTAGAATTTGAAAGCGATTGAACCAGGTTTTCGAGTCAAATGTTTTCAATGTCTATTGTAATACGTTATGAAAAGCATTTTAAAATTCAATGTCAATCGGAAATAGAATGGATAAATATGTCGTGGCCATTTGTCTAGAGCTGAGTACTTTCGGTCAATACTCAATTATTCAGATTACTCTTCATTCAAACTATGCAATTTTAGTATAATAATGTAGAACTGGTTTAACGGATATTGCGGTATGGTACTTTAATTCATTCTAAGAAGTAATGTCACTCTGAAGATATTGAACCATAAAATATTGGGTTTCAACTTTGTCCACATATTTTTTTTAGTTAGACTCAATAACTGTACTTTAATATGGTAGTGTGTTATGTATATTTTATATATCTTAATGAGACCATAAAAATATATATTAAAAAATACAGCATTGGATATTGAATCAACCGTAAGCGAGGGACTGAAGTATGCCCACCGCACGCTGGGTTCTGTTCGAGACTTATCTAAATACTAGCTGTGCCCGCGACTTCGTCCGCGTGGAATAGTTATTTTGAGCCTCATATTTAATTTTGCAAACCTTTCTGTCATTATCTATACTAATATTGTAAAGAGAAAAGATTTGGGTTTTTGTATGTAATGAATATACTTAAAAAGTACTGGACTATTTTTAACCGACTTCAAAAAAAGGAGGAGGTTCTCAATTCGTCTGTATGTATAATATTTTTTTTTATGTATGTTCACCGATAACTTCGCCGTTTATGAACCGATTTTGATGATTTTTTTTGTTGGAAAGGAGATGTCTCCGAGGTGGTCCCATTTTAAGGAAGTCAGGATCTGATGATGGGAAACCAGAGAAATCGAGGGGAACTTTCAAAAATTGTATGGGCGACTAATCCGTTTATAAGTTTTTAAATAAGTATCTTATGTATACACTTTAATTTTAATAGTCTGGGGTAGGTCTGATTATGGAGCCAAGGTATGGTCGAGGGAAATCCTCAACGATTTACAGTAGCTACCTTGTGTTTGGGCTTGATTATTTTGTATTGATAAGGACTTTACATCTAGATGCGTTGTGACTACTATAAGAGGTCTGATGCTGAAGATGTGGGATAGCGTAAAGAACTCCTCAACGGTAGGTATACAGTAGCTACCTTGTGTTTGGACTTAATTAATTTGTTTCGATGAAAGCTTTGCACCCGTATGAGTTAAATCTGATGATGGAGACCAGAGACAATTGAGGGAATTCCTCAACAAATTACAGTATTTAACTAAGGACAACCACTTTTCGACTCAAGTGACCGGCGTTTCTTCATTTGAGAAGCATCATTGATCGATCCACTACTTAAAATTGTAAAATTAAATAATTTTTAACAAAAAATAAACCGACTTCAAATTAAAAAGCAAAAAAAAAATTTGCTTCCCACAAAGTAATACGCATTTTCATTTAGTATATAGAAATGATTTAATAGTTATTTTATAATTTAGAAGTCGGTGTCAAGTAAAACAATAAGTGTTTGTTTGGTTACTTCGATATTAGTAGAGATTGTTACTTGGTACCGACGTAACACATTGTAGCTATACTAATGTTCTGGGTCCAAATTAAAACTAAAGTCAAGTTCAAGTAAAGCAATATATTACGAATAGCGATACACAATAGTCGGCGGGCAAGCGGACGTGCGTCTGCCGTCGAAGCAAGCGAGAAGTGATCGCAGCGGAGATAGCCGAGGAAGCGCTCGTGCGCCGCTGCTACCGAAGGTTCCCGAGGCGACGCGACGCGTTGCATACAACTTATAATATTGCGTTAATTTTATTACCATAAAAACGATTCTAGTGACTTAACCTTAAAAGATAGACATATGCTGTCCCGGACTTTTTTTTAGATCTTTTAAAGAGGAATAATTCTTCCATACATATTTTTTTTGTATCTTGAACCGTTTTCGCAGCGCACGCACCGGAAGCCGTCAAGTATGAATAATTTCTCCCGTTTTTTCCACATTTTCCTTTATATCTCCGCTCCTAATAGTCGCAGCAAGATGTTATATAGCCTAAAGCCTTCCTCGATAAATTGTCTATTCAATAAAAAAAGAATTTTTCAATTCGAACCAGTAGTTCTTGAGATTAGCGCGTTCAAACAAACAAACAAACAAACAAACAAACAAACTCTTCAGCTTTATATATTAGTATAGATATAAAAGGAGAAACTGACTGACTGACTGACTGACTTATCAACGCACAGCCTAAACGGCTAAACGTAGGCAAGGGACGCAGCTTAGGCACTGTAGAGGCGCCGCTCTAAGAAAGGAATTCCCGAAATTCTTACGGGAACGGGAGTTAGCGGGAAAATCATTTTGTATAAAAAATCTAAACCGCTTAAGTTAGACGCTTGAAATTTGGCATGCAGGTACCCTAATAAACTTAAAGCTTAGTTGCAACAGGATATTGCAAAATTCCCACGAGAACGGGAGTTAGCGGGCTTCGGGCCATCTAGTCATATATACAACTTTGTGTGTAGGTATACATTACATTGTTCTATACGTGCGTAAAATTGCTTAGTAATAAAACTTATTTCTATAGACGAATCATCTGATTAGCCTTACATGGTTCATATCAGTAACTTAGATATGTTCAAGACCAGATAGTTCTGAGTCATTATAATGTGGCTAAAATAAACAATTTGTATATCTATAGCACACACAATAAATATCTCGCGAGCACCTGTCACCGCGAACTCCGGTCAATACTCAATTATGCAGCGCGCACTGACTCGCTGAATTCATTGCACGCTCAATTAATTCCAAACGCAATATGCACTCGCAAATATTGTCCGAACAAAACCTGAAAACCGAACGGGGAAATAAACCACGAGTTACGGGATATTTTTTGTTTGAAAATAGCAACTAACCTTTGACGGTTCTCTGTAACTGCTATCCGAAACAGTGGTAATTGTTTTGCAATACTATACCGTCTCAAAAGTGTTAATATCTTAATATACTATACATATATAAATTTTGCGTCACTTTGTTTGGCCACGATTGACTCGTAAACTACTGAATCGATTATAAATTAAATTTGAACACCGTGTGCAGTTTGATCCAACTTAAAAGATAGGATAGCTTTCATCATAATATATGCGATCGAAGTCTGGTGGGTCGCTAGTAATAATATATAGTTTTGGTTGAATAAAGATTATATAATTCACTTTTGATTTTCCCCCAAAGATAAAAAAGGAAAGTATAATAATAATTATAAATAATATCAGCATCGCTGCTTTTTCTTCTTCTTCTTCTTCTTCTTCTTCTTAAGGTGGCACTCCATTACTGGAGGTTTGCCATCAGCTCTTTGAATTTATGTCTGTCGCCAGCCAACCGAAACAGGTGCTCGACGGTGGCTATCCCAGTCCACTCCCGGATGTTGCGCAACCACGATTTTTTCCTTCTACCAGCGCGTCTTCTCCCTTCTACTTTCCCCATCATAGTGAGTTGGAGGAGTTGGTACCTATCGTGCCGTACGATGTGTCCTAGGTATCCAACTTTCCTCATTTTGATAGAACACGTTCGTTTGTCATTTTCTGGCGCCACGAAATACGAAGCATACGCCGGTAGCACCACATTTCGCTATCAGCATCGCTTACGTTTACTTTAAAACTGAGCCAAGCATATTTTCATCACGTCCTCAGCATGTCCCCCACCCAAAGGGGTGCGCGACTGAACAGCGGTGGGTTTTAGCCGGTATGGCTTTTAAAGGCGAGTCCGACATTACCACCTCCTTCCCCCCCGAGAAGGACGCGGTATCTGTAACAGAATTTCCCCACGTAAAAAAAATTCTTTATTCTTTAATAAGTATTATCTATCAATCATAAACATCTAATGTACAAAATAACGTTAATTTTGCATCAGTAACGCTAATATATCGCGTGTGAAACAAAAAGTCTTACACGTATAAGAAATAATCTTATATCGTTGTAATATATTTGAACCGTGTTCATTTGTGTAATCATCGGGAATTACTATACATTGTGTCTAAAGGGATTCCTTCAGCTGATACGAGCAAGGAAGCAACATTTGATCGTACAAGTATGTTTTAGGGTGAGCGATGAATATGCTGTTATGTATAATGTCCGGGTGTTTTGGATAAAATAAGTCACTGTTTGGCAATTTGGTAATAAAGCTATTAAATGGAGTTCATCTGACGGTGCAGAATTATTTTCTATTAAATAAATAATGGTCATTAACTCCTTGCTATTTATTATTAATTGCCTTCCTATCCCCTTCATGTGTTATATTTAAAGTTGCTTAAGAAATTGCTGTTAAAGCCATCTTATTATATTTGCTTGATGTTTCCTTAAGCAAGCGTGTGAAAAAAAATAGTAAATATAATATGTCAGATAGCAATAATTATTGACAACATAATGTGAATAATAATTACGTTTAAATCATAATTAATTAATCAATCGCCCTGATATACATAGCGTCATTATACATAATGCCCGGGTATTATCTATAATGACCTGATGTATCACTTGGTCCACAGCACGTATACTTGAACGTGGAAACGCATGGCATACAGCCAAATGTTAACGATGCTTTGGATTTCGAGCAAATTCCATACGATGTTGGTTCGTTAAAAGTAATGTTTCTACATATCCTTCGGAAAGAAAACGAATTTCTTACGAATCTTACGTAATTATTTTTGTATGGGCTGTCTGCGGTAGAACATGATTACCTTATTGATAATAATATAAAAAGAAATATAAGGAGAGAGGAACAAATATTGAAGTAATAAGTTACTCTGCTATTTTGGGGTTGTAATTCAGTTTCATCTTCGATTTCGTGTTCGAATATTCTTAACAGCTTTGAAGAAAGAAATAAAGAACCAAACTTCAGGTGGTTGAAACTGGCTTCAACTGTCTATCACCAATTATGACTCTCCTTCCAATTTTGATTCTGGCTCTACATGTGTTTCTGGTGATGACTTTGACTTCGATTCTGATTATGATTCTGAGGTGATTTTTCACATTGAACAACTTTAATCATCGACTTTATATACTACACATACATCAAACAGTACTTTGTACTTAATATTTACAACTTCAGTCTTTCAGAAAATTTTAGGTATAAAATCCAATCCTAACCTCAATAACGGAAGCGATCGAATATATAACGCTGTTCTTTTAAAATAAACAAGAATTCCCTTGATACAGTTTGCAGCTAACAATACTGAATAAATTCGTTTTATACGTGCGATAAATTTTTATACCACTAACTTTAAATTCTAGTTGAAATCGTGTTCCTTAACAAGACCAGCTTTACTGCGTTCCTACAAATATAGAAAGTTTCTTTAAAATAATGTTAATGTTGTATGAAATTTCTTTGGCTTTCATAGTAAAATATTTAAATTTTATTTATTTAACTGGGTAAATGGATAGTAAGATAATAATAATAAAAAAAAAGTATTTTAATTTCCCTTTCTATTTTCATATTTTTTCTATGAGATCTAAGAGATCACTATGTTCTGTGATACGTGATATGTGATAGTGATAAGGCCGCCAGTTAACATTAGCATTTCACTATTATATAAAACTAGCAGTTGCCCGAGACGCCCCCTTCCCCCCTTATAACCATTTTTTTACAGTAAAAAGTAGCCTATGTCCTATGCCAGGCTCTAGAGTCTAGACCATCTGTGTATTAAATTTTGTTCTAATCGGTTCAGTATTTTTAGCGTGATGGAAAGACAGACGCAGTTACTATCGCGTTTATAATATTAGTATGGATTATCTATAGATAATCAAAAAAACATTAGCTATACCTAATGTTTTAACGAAGTATAAATAGAATAATTAATGTAACAAACGATCATTTATCATTGTTATATTATATAGTAAAAATAAGTGCATAACTCGATTTTTTTAGAATATTCCTTGAAGTACGAGGCTGCAAAGACCTTAAGAACCTTAATGAACATCATGAAAGAAGTCACAGTGTATAGTAAGTATATAATAAGCCGAAAAAAATCTATTTGACTTTTTGATATTTGTTTTTATAATATGAAGAGGGGAGACGAGCTGGACGCACTCCTGATGGCAAGAGTAACGCCAGCCCATGCAGTGCTACCCAGAACCTTGCTATAAAGCCCAACTCCGGGCAGGGGTGCACTAGACCGACGCTCCCCACTTTGAGTGAGAGATGTACTCATTAGCTCAATAATTACGCTGGTTAAAGTGCCCTTCAGACCGAAGCATTTTTTTTTTTTTTTTTTTTTTTAACATGAAGAGGCGAGACGAGCTGGACGCACTCCTGATGGTAAAAGTAACGCCAGCCCATAGCCAATGCAGTGCTGCCCGGAACTTTGCTCCGAGCAGAGGTGCACTACACCGACGCTCCCCACTTTGAGTCGTCAGATGTTAAGACTCATTAGCCCAGTAATTTCGCTGGCTACAGTGCCCTTCAGACCGGAGCACAGTGACATTCGCACATCACTGTTCAGGCGGTTGAATGTCTGGCACTGTGGGGGTACCCACCCAGTCGGTCTCCTGGGAAAGAGAACTACCCCCGCTAAATTAATTTTAAGCGCTTATATGAGGACCAAAATTGAATTGTAGAACCGTTTCTGAAGCGAAATCAATTAACATTGAACGTTGTTTTAAAATATTTTTCCTTTGTAATGAGATCGTGTGTTTTGTTAAGAATATCGTCGGAACGGGTCTGATGTAATTGGGTTGTGATGGTACAGTCGTCCACAAAAGTTGATGAACATATTTAAGATAATAATCTTTAAACAATAAAACTAAAGTGCTTTGAAAATTTGTAAAAAAAATATAAAATTGTTACAAAGTACAGTTAATACTAATTCAATGAATCGAAATTGTTTATCTATTTTGTGGGTAACTGTACGATGTGGCATAATAAGATGTTATTACAAAATTTGTCATATCATTAAATATTTTTGTGATAATATTT
>JADANM010005714.1:2159075-2174143 GCA_026213755.1 Eurema hecabe
AAATCACTTTTCGACCCAAACTCGAAACGTTTCAGAACTTCTACATCTACAACTTTTAGAAATATTTTTCCAACTTTCAAAGCTACAATACATGCTGAAAGAAATTTTTAACACATGGAGCTTTGACGATCGTTTTCCTTTAGATATTTATTGGCATAACCATTACATGGTATAAAACAGAGGTAAGTGACTTCTGCTTATACCTATGTATGCTTAAATCTTTAAATCAATGCGATCTTCATACGTTTTTTTTATATATAATGATTCAAAGAGAAGGTTTATGTGTATGTCACCGGAAGATAACAATAACAGCTAATTTATAAATTTCCCAGGAAATTTATAAACGTTCATAGGATTCTAAACACGATATATTATTGCTTACTTATTATTTGACGCGTGAGTTCGGTAAGTTTATAATGTGCTCGTAAAATTAAACAATTTATCTCTCGTTTAGAATCCTACGAAGGCTTATAAATTTCCTAGGATATTTATGAATTTTCTGTTCTTGTTGTTTTTTGGTGACATATACATAAATAAATGCAGGTAAAACTGTGGAGCACGACTTGTTATATAATAAAACCATTGGGTTCGGAGATTTTGCTAAGACGGGACGAGGTAATCCTAACAGTAGTTAGCGCGTACAATCGGAATACTAACTATAACCTACATTCCAGTTAGGTCTAGGCATTTATCTGATAGCCAGAACACAGCTTTGTGTGTCTTGCAATCGGCCGGATTATCTGCTGTAATTTTGTAAAGTGCCCAGTAACTCTGTAAAATATGAAGGGTATTTTTATATATACACTAGCTGTGCGGTGTTACCCGCGTATTTCTCGTCCTCTGGGTAATAGTGGTAGCTGAGCTATCCTATCTTTTATGTTAGATTAAACTGCACACGGTGTGCAAATTTAATTTAAAATTGGTTCAGTAGTTTTGGAATCAATCGCGGATGCGATCGCAATTAAGATGTTTGAGTTTTTTCTTGTAGGATACATTATACGCAATCTGCTGATATAACGTGATCTAATGATATTGCCATAGTTGGATAGTTCGTATTGTAAACATTATCTACGTTTAATTTCTATACCTATCAGAATAAATTATGATTACTAAATACATTAAAAAAAAAGAAATTACTATGCATGGCTCACTAAAACAAATTGTTTAAAATTTTACAATTTAAATAAAAGGAGTGTATGTTGTCAAATAAAATTTAAATAATTTTACCGCAAGCCAAAACACATCAGAACTTTTCGAAACTTTTATTGGTTCTCGAAATTCTAACGCAAAACATAATTCAAATAAAATCTCTTTCGTTTACATTTTATTATCTGTGGCTATAGTTTAGACAAGGTTTGTTCGTTCAGGAATTTAATAATTCCATAGTAAATATAGTTTATGGCGCACTTGATGACGTCATTTGCCTGTAATATACCCTTAAGGGGTTGTGGTGCCGTAAATCATTCTAACGATTTCATTAAGTCTTGTTTTAATACAATAAGACGTAAGATACCTAAGTGTTTTAATAAATTTCTTAAATATTGTGGTTTATACTTAGGCAATTGTTATTGTTTTTTTTAATATTTACTAAACATGTAAGATAAAATAAATCAACAATATATTTTGGTATAGTTTAAGATTGAATCAATAAATGTTTTGTTGAATATATAGCTGGATAATTTATTTTCAAAATTTAATTCTTTGAGTAAGAAGATAATTTTTAAGCATAGAAAAAATAATATAAAAAAATGTTTACGGGTAGGATAGGTACAGTGTTGACGAAATCGCGTTGGCAAGCTAAGTTAGTAGATACTAACAAAATTTACTTACATTGTTAAGAGCTTCGATATTAGAAAATTCTAGATCATTTTCTACCCAATACGCTATGTAAATAACCCACAAATGGATACAAAGTAACCATTCTTCCTCGCTTTAAATTGCACGTTGTTAAAATAAAGAACTTAACCATTTCCAAAGCTTTTTAAAGTGGAGTGTCCTTAATAAAACCATAAAAATAAATGGGCAAGGCGATTGCTCGGAAATATAAATTGAACCGTGGGCGGTCGCGTAAACTTTACCACCTGGGAGTATGCTGTTTGAATTTCAACATTTTTTACATCGTCCGCCATCTTGTTACAGTTTGGCGCCATTTGAAAATGATTCTAATAGTTGACGTTTGTTTTTTTTTCTTAAATATAAACAATTGCTTTCTAATTCGACTTTTCATTGTCATTTTGTGTAATTTTTAATATCGTGTTTAAATAATTAATTAATCTAAGTTGCTTGATTTTTACATAAAACCTTAAGAGAGACTTTAAACGTGGAGCACATCAAAAACCAGAACGCGTCGTCGACTCAGAAATTCCGGTCCGCAATTCTTATCTAAACAGTTTCGAGAAAGGGATGTTTTATTAACTTAAACAATTTCCAATTAGGGTCGTTAATATAAGAAATTTGTTGTATTAGTGGAAATAACCTACTGTAGATTTTAAAGACATTCTGATATTGTTTTATAATTACTAGCCGTGCCCCGCGGCTTTAAGGTATTTTAATTTATTTTAGTACTAGCGGACCCGTGCCCACTTCGTTGGGCATAATGTAAACAATCGTTTTTTGTATAGCCTATGACAATCAGCAATAATGTGGCTTTCTATTGTTGAAAACAATTTTAAAATCGCTTCAGTAGATCCCGAGATTACCCCTTACAATTTAACAAATACACAAACTTTACGTCTTTATATTATTAGTATACCTAGATTTGATATACACATATACATATATAACATTCCTCTTGAATCACTCTATCTGATTTAAAAACCGCATGAAAATCGGTTGCACAGTTTTAAAGATTTAAGCATAAATAGGGATAGAAAGAAAAAAGCGACTAATCTTAAGATCAAATCTCAACCAGATTCTAAAAAAGATAGTTCGTATAAATGTCTCCGAGTCGTTTATCCTAATAAAGCTTTCAGTTCAACATAAAATGTATCATTGAATGTTTTTCTCTTTTTCTTCACATTATTTCTATTGAAAGATTTAACGTAATAGCTTTTACCACAGAAACGAATGAAAGGCCTTACGGGTCAAGAAGTTTCTAAGGTTTGCATTGGCGTTATTTCCAGTTTTTTATTTATATAAAGAAAAATCACTTTATTTAAAATCATAGTTTTTATCAATTTTTTTCTTTCATAGACAATATTAGAATTTTGTCGTCTTTCATAGATCATTATTAATGGCGCTTTGATTTATCTAAGACATTTAAGCTAATTACTACTAACTAGCTACCAGGATTGCATAAAGTATGAGGAGTTAATAACTCTGTGTAGCATGCGTGTTCAGCATCGTTTGCCTATTCATATTGTTTCGATAGTATTAAGCTTTCTAAAAAAAAATAATCTAATTTGTAATATTCATTATATTCTGAGATAAGTACCACTACACAAACAGACAAACCTATGTTAAAACAAAGTTTAAAATCCTACCTTTATATATAAATACAGATAAAACGATATATTTTTGTATATTAAAAGCCTTTGAGATATATATTTGATATATATTTTATAAACAAAAGTTAAAAGCTTAGTTACAACTATTTCAGTCTTTTTACATGAAGTTATTACTTATTTTATACATCGCTGCTCTTTGAAGAGTCGTACCTATCGATATAAATTAACACCACTTCAACTAGCTGAGTAGTACAAGTGCCTTCATATTGAAATATATCAAATAAAAAATGTTAAGAACCTAGATAGACCCTTTAATTACCTTTTTCTTTAACAAATTCTTTAAGCAATATCTATTGTTTGAAAGTAAAACTTTAGTGCATATATAGTTTGTTTGTTTGTTTGAACGCGCTAATCTCAGGATCTACTGGTTCGAATTGAAAAATTCTTTTTTTATTGAATTGACCATTTATCGAGGAAGGCTTTAGGCTATATAACATCACGCTGCGACTAATAGGAGCGAAGATATAATGGAAAATATGAAAAAAAACGGGGAAAATTATTCATCTTTGAGGACTTCCTTTGCGTGCGCTGCGAAAACGGTTCAAGATACAAAAATAATATGTATGAAAGAATTATTCCTCTTAAAATGATCTAAAAAGACCGCGACAGTATATGTCTATCTTCTAAGATTGACTCACTATAACATAATAATAGAAATAGATCCGACGGGGACGAAGTCGCGAGCAACAGCTAGTATATAATATCTAGTACGTCATATTGTCAATACAACTAAGGCTGGACACGTTGCTCAAAAAATGTATGATCGCTGGAGTTGATAGAATGTCCTAAGTAGAATTGATATTCTTGAGAAATTTGCGCTACTTATAACCCAGCTACATTATTTTCACGTAAACTGAAGGCCACTAGTAAAAAAGGCATTTCAACTTAGTTATACATTAATATAATCTTTGAACTGTTACTATAATTTGTGTTATTGAAAAATATTTGACATTAACTTTAAAAATAAATGAAGTCGGAACGCTTTTCATTGAAACAAAAAATAACCAAGTCAATTTCAAACAAATTGAAGGCAACTTGCAAATTCCTATTTTCCAGGAAACTTAGAAAACTTTTATTCAAATGCATCGTACAAAACGCTTCCGAGACACTTATTTCTTCGCATAGTTTGGTTGCTACTTGCTTCTGCGACCTAGTTCTGTCATAGTATCGGCACTTGCGAACTCTTTGGTACAAATTGTCAACTGTCACTAGTGTCACATAGTATTAAAAGTTGTTTAGTTGGTTGGAAATGTACTATGAACTAATTCAACAGAATTGGTCAGTCTCTCCTAGTTTTCCAATTATAGCACTATAGCGCATTATGCGGCATAATGCTTGACGTTGAATTTTTCAAGTTCTATAGCTACGCTTCGCATTGTGCGAGCACTCTTATTCTAAAACTAATTAACGTTTCAATTACATTGAACATAATTCGGCATTATGCGCCACAGATTCGCACTACGCTCTGTAATTGGACAAGTAGATCTTTAAGCCATAATCTAAATCAAACAAAGCTAGGGTAGCATTAAAAGTAGTATCTTGGTAGGAAATTTACTTGAACAGAATTGGTCAGTTTCTGTAAACCATAATCAAATCCAAACAAAGCTTAAGGCTGGTATTAAAAGTCGTATAGTGGTTGGAAATGTATTACTGTAAACTAATTGAGGATAAGTCACTCCTAAATAAACAAAATCAAAGTCAAACGTATATTATTATGTTTATTGAATTAATTTATGCGGCTAAGAAACTAGTGTCTAATTCGTGAACCTTTTAATTTATAAGACCATTAGGTCCTTGCTATTGATATAAATAATTAACAAACCTGATTTTTTTTGAAAAATAAAAATTATATTAAGTAATGTTAAAACTTACATGGCCACACCGCTTCACATGCACGCCTTTTTTTTATTCGTGTGATTTGAATAGGCTCCAAACCTACTTAATTTAACAAACGTTTAACGTTGAACCTTCACTATGTTCTTAGTAATGAAACGCGAACGAAACCGCGGCGCACAGCCAGTATTTAATAAATAACCGGAAAATTATATTATGCAACCAAAATTTGGGAAAACGCCAGTTTAACGAGACTTGGCAACAGAAAATTCAACAGACCACTACAGAGGGTGTACAGTTTTTCTCCTTTTTTATTAATGATTTTAAATTGAAAACTCTATATTACTTTTAACTTTTGAACTATTTTAATTTTTATATACTTAATTGAGTGGCAAACATAACTATTAATTAGTTTTATTTCTTAAGGATTTTTAACATAGGGATCAAACGAGCAGGCTAGCCCTCGATGGAAAGTTGTCATCGCCACTCATGAACACTCGTGGAGCATGCCTCAATAGTTATACACATGTGTCGGTATATTTAGTATTAGGTACTTATAAGTGTTTTCGTGAATTTTACACCTAGGATACTATTCATCCTAATATTGCCCCGGGAACGGAAATCACGTGAGTAAATCCGCGTAGCACGACTAGTAGAGAATGATTGTATACGCAAACCAACGATAATGGTTTTCAAATATCTGACAGAGATAGACAATAAATTGGTTCAGTCAAACAACGCTGACCAGCTCTTTTGTGAATACAATAGAATTTTGATTTGTTCAGATGCAAGATAAGGCCTTTGAGTCGAAACTTTAATTGTCAATCATATTTACTGATCTTCTCCCTTTTACGAAATTGAATGAATTCCATTTCATAACGGTCTAGTGTTGTAGTTGTATCTAATTAGAAAGAGAGCTATTACTTATTTAATAAAATTATGTCGCCATTTAAAATTTATCTATCGGTAGAATCGTTCTATATAGGCCTTATATTAATTCATATAAAACATTGAAAAATATATTAGTTACAACAAATTCATAAAAAAGTATTTGCATCGGCCGGGAATCGAACCCGGGCCGCCCGCGTGGCAGGCGAGCATTCTACCACTGAACCACCGATGCTTGATTCAAGATGTAAAATTATTGTATCGTATTTACTGTTTTTAATTTTCAAGATGAACTAACATTATATCAATAGATACAGAATTATTTGTCCATTGAATTGAATAACATAACCATCTTGATTACGTCATCATGCGTTTGCGCAGATGTTTATAATAACATGAGTATGATTATACATTCATTATCTCTAAATACAAAGAATTTATAATTTACTTTTCAAAATAATATTCTTTTTATGCAAACATTTTTCCAATGCAAAAACTTTTAAGACTCCAATACGAATAAATTCAGAGCAAAGCTATTCTATAATAAATTTTATGGCGTTTGGAAACTTTTTATATGACGCCAAGTAATAAATTTAAAGTAAGTTGCTATTGAAAACTCAAACTGCTATCGTAGTGTTCAGAGCGTCCGATAAAATATCATAAGTACCATATTCTTTATGTATTTATAAAGTTACTGATAGAAGCAGATTTCAGACCCTTTATGTTTATTGTTGATTTTAATACTTAATTGTTGTTGGCCTTTAAGGTACGGTTTCTCTTTCTCCACAAATATTCCAATTCTACTTTAGTATTGTTCATCTGTTCAACATGTTTGCTTTCATTTAAAATGTAAATAGAGTTAGTTACAATTATTAGTTACAATAAGACCGCATAGAAAAAACAATTTTGAATTTGGAATTTAATGACTTATGTCAGTAGACAAAAGCGCAGAGTAAAAATAATTTTGACATTTCACAATGTCAAATAGCGCTGTCAGTTGAAAGTTGCCAGGATTAAAAATGAGAATAATGTTTCTCTATTAGAAGTTGTAAATTAAATGGACGTGAACAATAAATAAAGCCATACTCAAAAGATTACAGCGACTAATGTTAGGTAACGTATGCAAATGTGTTGCGGAACAGTTCCTAACATTTGGACCTAAATGGGATTTATATTGTGTCAAGCTGCGCGATAAAGTTCTATTACAGAATTAGAGAATGTTTTATATAGTCTATTTTATGGTTAATTAAGTTAAAATTTTGTTTAAAGAACAGCGTTTTTAAGGCAAATTTGTTTATGTGGTTAAGCCTGCATTGAGTAGGTTTGCGCCCTCTTACACATTTAAAATAAAAAATATTATATTTGTGACGGGTTCTGTGGAAGGGTGGTCTTATCCTATCTTTAAAAATTTTTCGAACATTTCAGAAAAGTAATTTGGTTGCGTTATGTCAAATCCCTTCAAATGAAAAAAAAATCTCTTTGTTGTTTTATCCAATACAGAGCCTTTAATCCTATAATACGTCTTTGTTATTGGAAAGTATTTTATGATCGAGTCGAATTCTAAGAACCTCATGTCTACGTATTGTAATAATTCTACAATTAATATCTGTTGACATAATATCTTATAATAATGCATATTATGTCTTTCTGAATAAGTATATTTACAACTTAATAATAATAATACTTCTTTAATTGACAAATTATTGCTAAATATTGTGTCTGTGGCAAATGTCATGATTTGAATGTTTTGTCTCGCTCACTCACTTGTCACCGCGGTGTTTGAAGAAAAAGCGGGAGCGTCACTCTTAAAACAGAAATTGATTGTATTGTATATGACAAATGTGTTAAATAAATATACTTATTTTAATAGTTAAAGTTCTGCCGTGTCAAAGAAAAGTGATTGTATTCTATAAGATAAATGTGTAAAATCAATTTAATAGTTAAAATTTGTTTTTTTTAGTATCAAGTATTTAAAAGAACGAAAATATACATATACACATTTCATATTGGAGTTTGACAAAGCTGTGATTTATATAATACTTCCAAAATCATTTATATCTTTCGCAGATGCTTGCATACAGGTAACAGCCGTTTTGTTTAATGTTGGTAATTGTGTAATTTTTAACTATGGCTGTGTCGCGGTAGTAAAATTTATGGCGCGAGAATTAATGTCAGTTCTGTGACGAGCTAACAAATTTGACGTTATTTTGACGTCACTTTTTAGCCGCCAATATTGACGTTTCGGGTAGTGTTGTTTAATTATTTATATATTGATTTTAGAAATAACTTATCAATATTACACAGCTATATAAACTTTCAATAATTTTAACTCCAAAATTCTTTTAACATTGAAACAATTCGCACGCTTTATATTTTATATTTAACAAAAACCTGATTACCAAATTTTAATTATCGTGATGCTTTCGCGATATTTCATAGGTTGAAGTCATCTCATATACTTAGGAAAACCGGTATGTTTATATCCGTTGTGCGTCAAAGCACAAAATATATAATACCTTATTTATGACGGGAAAATATAGATAAAAAATAACTCCCTGTCATCGTGACACTTAAAATTGGGACACAGATAAAAAAAAATCAATAAACCTAAGCCTTATTGGAAATGTAGCCCGATATGTTTATGGAAATCAGGCTTTGAAGGACTGTATACTGAACAAACACGAAGATATTGGAATAATGTAACGATGTATATTCCGAAGCCTTTTTGGTTTTTGAAGGCTTTGTGAACTAGCTCATTCTATTTGCATTATTTTAGTAACTGTTATTAGTGTTAATTATTGAGGGTAAAGAAATTATTTGTTCAATATGGCCCTACAAAACTTTTTTATTTGTGTTTAAAAAGAATCGGACCAAGTCAGAAGTACATTTTATTTATTGAAATAGTATTTTTCTCTTAAATTATTCAAGTTACATTATGGTATGGTGTTAATATTCATAGTTTTATTTTTATATTATGATGAAGAATTTCTATTCATGATGTAACTATCATAATTTGTCTTATGTGAATTTCTTAACAGTGAAACAACTATTTTCGTATAAATACTATATACTAGAAAATTATTGTTTATTTGAAACAAATTACTAAAGTATTTATTTTTTATTTACAGATTTCTTGTTGGACTTCAAAACCTCGTAAGTACTTTAGTAGCCTATAGTGTTATTTATATATGTATAAGACTAGTAAAGAACATGAGTTATATCGGACTTGTACCCAATACCCTGTGGGGTACCATGAACCCATGAATGAATTACTGGGCTAATGAGTCTTAACATCTGACGACTCAAAGTGGGGAGCGTCGGTGTAGTGCACCCTTGCCCGGAGTTGGGCTTTATAGCAAAGTTCCGGGTAGCACTGCATTGGCTATGGGCTGGCGTTACTCTTACCATCAGGAGTGCGTCCAGCTCGTCTCCCCTCTTCATAGTATATAAAAAAAAAACCTTCGCTGACTCTTTCGCGACTGACTAAAACCCCTAGGTTTCAAGGTACCTCGTATGAGAAACGAGGTACCTTGAAACCTAGGGACTGGCTCACGCAGTAGGCCTGGCCAGTATTTTCCATCAAGATAACTAATCAGTCCTAATGCTCTTGGTCACAGTCATTAATCTCAGTGATTGCGTTAGATCTTACTCAAATTCAATAAAACTTTTTCGTCGAACGATTTCTTTGTCTGATTGTTTTTTTTAATTAAAGTTTGATGTGTTTTTGTGTGTGCGTGACCGTGTCATCGTATCCACTATACGCATAAATTAATTTTGATTTTGTTTTATGAAAAGTGAACAGAAGAATCCGAAAACTTACTAACGTTTATGAAAAGACAGCGTCTGTTACGTCTCATTCGATAATTTTGTATAAGAAGATAGATAGGGTTTGGGGTCGGGTCGCAAGGAAAGACAATCTCATATTATCTTAAATTCAAATATTTTAATTATTTTTACATAAATATGTATTTAAAGAAGTTTCATAAAAATAAAAGTCTCATAATCATACAAACTAAGCTTCAATCAAGCTTATAAAATTCTCCACCTATAATAATAAGATATGCACTATTTTTACCCGCGTAACCTCGACTTAACGCGGGTGAAACCCTTCGAATTGATGCTGAAAGAATTTTGGCGTAAAACGCGAACCAGCTGACTCTCATTTGCTTAGTCTGACATTAATTTTGTTGACAAGGGTTGCATTTGTTTAGAATATTTAAATCGTCCCGAAACCTCTGAAAGTGAGATATTTAAAAATATAACTGTTTATTTATTCAAGATTTAATTAACATTTAAATAAAATCAACTACATCCATACATAGTATAAAACAATGTCGCTTTCTGCCGTCTGTCTGTCCCTATGTATGCTTAGATCAGTGGTTCTTAACCGGTGGTCCGCGGACCACTGGTGGTCCCTAGAAGCATCCCAAGTGGTCCAAAGCAATCACAAATAAAAAAAATATAAAAAGCAACAATTTAAAAATTAATAAAAAGTATGCAATTTCAATAAATAATAAATATATTTAATAATTTTATGAATTTTTTTATAGATACATAGAACGAGCGTTTATTTATTGACACTCAGATAATGTAGGTATGCTCATAAAGCAAATAGGTGGTCCGTGACAAAAGAGAAATTTTAAATTTTAACAAATGGTCCCTCATGTCTAAAAGGTTAAGAACCACTGGTTTAGATCTTTAAAACTACGCAACTGATTTTGACGCGATTTTTTTATAATAGATAGAGTGATTTTTGAGGAAAGTTTATGTGTATATTACATGCGTAAATGCGGATAAAACCGTGGCTATATATAATTTTGACTAACTTTAAACCGAATGCTACGGATTCTAAATCGCGCTTCTGTTATTTTTTCCAGAGATTATAATATATAAGGCCAATTATTTCTTTAACTGGTGCACAATCCTTTCCTTGATGTGATGAGCGGCATTATTGATTGAATCCATTTCTTAGAAACAAAACAACCATTTTTGAAGGAAATAATTAAGATAATAAATAATGAAATATTATTTTGAAAAATAATTCCGTTTCAAAAAGAATCTATGAGTGATTATAAAATAAAGTACATACTATAAAAAAGCATTACTTTAATTATTTAAAAAATAAACTTGATGTTATACTAAAAATATCTACTAATATTAAAGCATTCTGTGAATACAAAAAGCCTTTGAAACATTCAAACATCAGTGGACATTTAAATTTCATAAATGGTACGAGTATTGTTATTAAAATTAAAATTTCAACCGTCCATACGTTTGTGAGTTAAATATTAATTTATTATCCAACATAGTGTGTGTTATTTTAACAAATTGCCTTTATATGAAATACAGTTGTTTATATAAATTACACGATGACTTAACATCATTATTTTAGTACCTAGATGGTTGCCTGCAAGAAATTGGTTATTAATTTATTTATATAAGGCCGCCATGGATTTCATATATATTTATATTTCTCATTTTTATTCATTATTTTCAATGTGATATCATCTTAGATACAGCGGTAAATTTCATCACTTTAAACCGACTTATGAAAAAAGCATACATACAGTCGAATTGAAAAACCTCCTCCTTTTTCAGTCGGTTAAATATAACAAATGTTTCCCATTTATAATAATAATAATAATAATTTATTTATTCAATCAATACAATAGATACAATCTAAATTTAATATTCTATACAATAATTTCAATTCGACATTGTATTGAGTCTGGTGCCTAAACTAGGCTACAAGCCCGTATTTCAGGACACTAGGCCCGCCCGCAGATATTTATTATTTATTATTTTTATATAACATCACAATGAGCATGAACAAACACAATATTATAATGACAATTGCATTTGGCTAACGTGATGTTCAGCAACGCTTCATGTCCCCAAATTAGTTTAACAAATTTGTCAAACTAATTACATTTAAATGGTAATTGAACGTTAATTAACATGCATAATTCAACGCCAAATACGTGATTATTTGCTTGAAACTATTTGAATGGGATGTATGCAATTGAGTTATAGAATTTCAATCAAACAACGCAGCAAGGCTTCCGATTTTTAGGACCATAAGATTGTTTTTTAATATTTAATATAAGGAACTGGAAAGTATATAAATAAGGCCAGTGACTCACTCTAGAGCAAACTAGATTTAACCATTATTTTTATCTAGACTGATACGAAGGTAACGCAAATTAAAGAGAAAGGGACACATCTTTTGTATGTAGAACGCAACTTAAATAAACTAATAAAGATACAATTACTATTCTATAACTAAAGCATTAGTTATTTGTAATATGAACGAACGTCCAACTAATTATATTTATCTATTTATTCACTCTTAGTTTCAATATACAACATTAACATTTCATTGAATATAACATTTGTAACAGGCGGCCTTATCACTAACGAGTGATCTAATGTTGTTTTATTGTAAAATATTTTATTGCTTTTTTTATGTTGAACGTTTTTACGACTATTCAAAGAACATTTAAATTAAATAACCTTTTTTACTTTATCGTTACTAAAATTCATGCATACAAAAATTCATGTAGGTCTACAATTTACGGATTCTCTTCAAGAAACGATTGAATTAAAAAACCGTCTTGACCTCAACAATTACTCAGTTCGCGTAACCTTACCGTCGCTAAGACGAACTGAAAATACAATTCTGACAGAAAATATTTAAAGCAGAAGCAATTTTCTTGAAGAACGATCTCATTTGCATTCCGCGCTGTTGTTTCAAATCTAAAGTCTTCATAAAAATATCGTAGCTTTTGGCTGGCGAATGGTTAATTAACTCGTGTAATTAAACACCATTTGACGTACAGAAGGATTTAATACGACGTAAAGATTTTAACGATTCTTACGTTGTCTTTTATCTTTATAGGGTTTTTATAAGTCGATTAATTTAACAAACTTATTAAATTTTATTACCAAGGCTGTGTAAGAAGCAATTAATTAAATAATGCATTTATTAGAAAATCTAATACAAAGTAATACAGGTTGTAAAATACTAGCTTACAGGTCGCTATCGCGATATTAATTGAAACATCAAATTACTTCGACGAAAATCTGCGTCAGAAACAAGTCAGAAGCTATGAACAAGAAGTTACTATAATATACATATATTTCTTTTAAATGTAAAAATATATATTTACTATGCGTTTTCACCAGTTTCCCTGACAAAGATATATTTTTAAAGTAGGTACCTATGTGTAGAACATAAGTTTCTTAGCACTCTGTATATGACATGACATGACTAGGACATATACAAATGATAAGGCTTTCTTTTGACATAGGTTAACATTTTTCGGGACCGTTAATTATAATATATACTATATAATATATTTTGGCATTTTTGCATAACATTAATAATGTTAAATATTTAAGCAATAAATATAAAAGCTTTGCTCGTCTCATCAAGGATATCGACTAAAAAACGTACTTTTTTGCAAAACGTGTATGGTATCACTTCCGAAATAAAACATTACTTATTAATGAATTAAATAAATTTATCTATACTTTTAAAAAGGTAGTACAAATACCTAGTAACATTTGCCACGGTCCCACGGACCACCACCTTGTGGAATCAGCTCTCTCATGCAGTATTTCCTGCATTACGACATGGGGTGCTTCAACAAGAGCATAATAAATTAATAATATAAAAATAATAAAATAGCATAACAAAAATAATTGCGAAAGTTACTCTTCCTGTCTGTCTTTCCATCACGCTCAAACTACTGAACCGATTAGAACGAAATTTGGTACACAGGTGGTCAAGAGCCCGGGGAAGGACATAGGCTTATACTTTTTTTTTAAATCAACCACTAAAAGCTTGCGCGAGGGTTTGAAACTTTTTATAATTTTACGTTTGCACAGCCAAAACCGATGAAATTTAGTACACAGATGAGTAAAAGCCTAAGCCTGATAAAACATAGGGTACTTTTTAACTACAAAAAGGGTAAGGGGGGAAAGGGGGTGAAAGTTTATATGAAAGTCCACGCGAACGGAGTCGCGGGCAACAGCTAGTCTCTTTATAAAAGGCCGGTAATCTTAGGGTATAGCCCAACCTCTAGAGTCTAGGCTAATGATTCCCATAGAGATTTCCCAACTTTAAAAATAATAATACCAGTTCTTGAAAAGCATAGAGAATAGACGCTCGCATGCTATCCCCTAGCTTTATAAGTCTAGATTAATTTCACGTGATAGGAAGCTAATTTGATCGTGAAAGCAATCAAGAAATAATAATTGCTTTATCTAAGACATTGGATTTAATTTAATTGGAATTAGATATGAGCTTCACGAGGTATCATGGATGTTTAAGTAGGTACATACGTATTATAGTCTCAGCGTTATTAAATTATGTCATTTTTTAGTTATTACTTATTGAAGAGATTCTTACTAGAGAATATTATAAATGGGAATATTAGTGGGAATTTATGTAGATATCAATGTTTGTTTCATAAAAAGCAATGAAATGATTAGTTTGAAATTTATCATACAAAATATTAGATCCTGGATATATATGAAACATATGATTATCACATCGGAACGTTTATCCCGGTATTGCCACGGGAAAGAAATTGACGTGGTGGATTTATATAGTAAATATAATTTTGTTAAAACTAGGTGAGAAATTTAAAGATCTTTTTATTTTTGGTACATGGTTAATCCGTTAAATAGAGTTAACTAATAATGTATTATTTTACTACAAAGTAAAACGTTTGTTTTTTAATTCGGTAGAGGAATATACTGACCTTGGATTAGAAAATGGTCTTCCTATTTATTTATTTAAAAAGTACTGCCACATAATACATAGGTATTTGATAT
>JADANM010005714.1:2174834-2186442 GCA_026213755.1 Eurema hecabe
TCATTGGATATTGCGTAACTGCTTGGGGTGGAGCAGCGAAAACTTGTCTTCTAAGGGCAGAGAGGGCGCAGAGGGCAATATTAAAAGTTATGACAAGGAAACCACATAGATACCCAACAACGCAACTTTATATAGACTGTAAAGTATTAACAGTTCGCCAACTCTTTGTTCTTCACTCTGTTCTTAGAGTGCATGGATGCTTAACACCCCCTGTCCCTAGGAAGCGAACATACATCCCCCCATGTATACAACACAAAACGTCATTCGCAAAACATCAATACTATGTCCTGAGTGCTCTTATATATGAAAAACTACAGAAGGAACTAGATATAATTGACCTAAATAAACACAAAGTTAAACTGAAGACTACGGATTGGCTAATGCAGCAGGACTATATAAAAACTGAATCCTTACTAGCTTATATCACCTAATATTTCCCCAATTAATCATTCACGCATGATATTATTCATCATCACTCAATCAATTCACCATATACATTCCACATGCTTACCCACAAAACACAAACACACACACACACACACACAAACACACACACACCACACCTATGCACTTTGATACTTGGTCAGAACCCATTAAAATGCAATCCCACCTTGATGTTTTGTATTATACTTATATTTGTACTATGTTAAGTAACACTTCCTTTGGTAGTTGAATACGCGTTTCATTCTCTTGAAGGCAACTAAATGAACTGTTTGGTCAAACACTGTCTCTTAAGATACAGGACTCCTAGTTTAAGAGGCAGGGTTATAATTTTTCTTGTTTTGTATAGATTTAGCTAAATTAATGGCATGTATGACCTACCACCTTATGTCTAATCTGTATAATTACTTTTGAGAAATAAAGATTTTATTATTATTATTATTTATTTTTATACAAAAACATAGCAAACATTATTCCAATGCAAAAACTTTTAAGACTCCAATACGAATAAATAAAGAGCAAAGCTATTCTAAAATAAATTTTATGGCGTTCGGAAACTTTTTATATGACGCCAAGTAATAAATTTAAAGTAAGTTGCTATTGAAAACTCAAACTGCTATCGTTGTGTTCAGAGCGTCTGATAAAATAGCATACGTACCATATTCTTATTATGTATTTATAAAGTTACTGATAGAAGCAGATTTCAGACCCTTTATGTTATGTTTATTGTTGATTTTGATACTTATTTGTTGTTGGCCTTTAAGGAACGGTTTCTCTCTCTCCACAAATATTCCAATTCTACACTAGTATTGTTCATCTGTTCAACATGTTTGCTTTCTTCTAAAATGTATATAGAGTTAGTAATTATTAGATACAATAAGATCACGTAGAAAAAACAATTTTGAATTTGGAATTTAATGACTTATGTCAGTAGAAAAAAGCGCAGAGTAAAAATAATTTTGACATTTCACAATGTCAAATAGCGTTGTCAGTTTAAGCTTGCCAGGATTAAAAATGAGAATAATGTTTCTCTATTAGAAGCTGTAAATTAAATTGCCGTGAACAATAAATAAGGCCATACTCAAAAGATTACAGCGACTAATGTTAGGTAACGTATGCAAATGTGTTGCGGAACAGTTCCTAACATTTGGACCTAAATGGGATTTATATTGTGTCAAGCTGTGCGATAAAGTTCTATTACAGAATTAGAGAATGTTTTATATAGTCTATTTTATGGTTAATTAAGTTTAAATTTTGTTTAAAGAACAGCGTTTTTAAGGCAAATTTGTGTATGTGGTTAAGCCTGCATTGAGTAGGTTTGCGCCCTCTTACACATTTAAAATAAAAAATATTATATTTGTGACGGGTTCTGTGGAAGGGTGGTCTTATCCTATCTTTAAAAATTTTTCGAACATTTCAGAAAAGTAATTTGGTTGCGTTATGTCAAATCCCTTCAAATGAAAAAAAAATCTCTTTGTTGTTTTATCCAATACAGAGCCTTTAATCCTATAATACGTCTTTGTTATTGGAAAGTATTTTATGATCGAGTCGAATTCTAAGAACCTCATGTCTACGTATTGTAATAATTCTACAATTAATATCTGTTGACATAATATCTTATAATAATGCATATTATGTCTTTCTGATTAGTATATTTACAACTTAATAATATATTATAATACTTATTTGATTGACAAATTATTGCTAAATAATACATTTTGTGTCTGTGGCAAATGTCATAATTTGAATGTTTTGTCTCGCTCACTCACTTGTCACCGCGGTGTTTGAAGAAAAAGCGGGAGCGTCACTCTTAAAACAGAAATTGATTGTATTGTATATGACAAATGTGTTAAATAAATATACTTATTTTAATAGTTAAAGTTCTGCCGTGTCAAAGAAAAGTGATTGTATTCTATAAGATAAATGTGTAAAATCAATTTAATAGTTAAAATTTGTTTTTTTTAGTATCAAGTATTTAAAAGAACGAAAATATACATATACACATTTCATATTGGAGTTTGACAAAGCTGTGATTTATATAATACTTCCAAAATCATTTATATCTTTCGCAGATGCTTGCATACAGGTAACAGCCGTTTTGTTTAATGTTGGTAATTGTGTAATTTTTAACTATGGCTGTGTCGCGGTAGTAAAATTTATGGCGCGAGAATTAATGTCAGTTCTGTGACGAGCTAACAAATTTGACGTTATTTTGACGTCACTTTTTAGCCGCCAATATTGACGTTTCGGGTAGTGTTGTTTAATTATTTATATATTGATTTTAGAAATAACTTATCAATATTACACAGCTATATAAACTTTCAATAATTTTAACTCCAAAATTCTTTTAACATTGAAACAATTCGCACGCTTTATATTTTATATTTAACAAAAACCTGATTACCAAATTTTAATTATCGTGATGCTTTCGCGATATTTCATAGGTTGAAGTCATCTCATATACTTAGGAAAACCGGTATGTTTAGTATTAGGTACTTATTAGTTGTGCGTATTATCCGTTGTGCGTCAAAGCACAAAATATGTAGATACCTTATTTATGGCGGGAAAATATAGATAAAAAATAACTCCCTGTTATCGTGACACTTAAAATTGGGACACAGATAAAAAAAAATCAATAAACCTAAGCCTTATTGGAAATGTAGCCCGATATGTTTATGGAAATCAGGCTTTGAAGGACTGTATACTGAACAAACACGAAGATATTGGAATAATGTAACGATGTATATTCCTAAGCCTTTTTGGTTTTTAAAGGCTTTGTGAACTAGCTCATTCTATTTGCATTATTTTAGTAACTGTTATTAGTGTTAATTATTGAGGGTATCGAAATTATGTGTTCAATATGGCCCTACAAAACTTTTTTATTTGTGTTTAAAAAGAACCGGACCAAGTCAGATGTACATTTTATTTATTGAAATAGTATTTTTCTCTTAACATATCCAAGTCAAATTTTCTACGTTGCGACATAAAAAAAAAATTACGTACATTTTGACTTTGAACATATGGTGTAAATATTCATAGTTTTATTTTTATATAATGAAGAATTCCTATTCATAATGTAACTATCATCATTTTTCTTATGTGAATTTCTTAACAGTGAAACAAATAGGTTAACAACTACTTTTGTATAAATACTACTAGAAAATTATAGTTGATTTTAAACATGTCATTCATGAATTTATTTTTTATTTACAGATTTCTTGTTGGACTTCAAAACCACGTAAGTACTTTAGTAGCCTATAGTGTTATTTATATATATGTATAAGACTAGTAAAGAACATGAGTAATATCGGACTTGTACCCAATACCCTGTGGGGTACCATGAACCTTCGCTGACTCTTTCGCGAGTGACTAAAACCTCTAGGTTTCAAGGTACCTCGTATGAGAAACGAGGAGTAGGCCTGGCCAGTATTTTCCATCAAGATAACTAATCAGCCCTAATGCTCTTGGTCACAGTCATTAATCTCAGTGATTGCGTTAGAACTTACTCAAATTCAATAAAACTTTTGTAATCGACTTCTTTGTCTGATTGTTTTTTTTATGCCCGACGGGGTTTTATATTAAGGATGATATTGTGTCTATGTGTGCGTGACCGCGTCATCGTATCGACCATACGCATAAATTGATATTGATTATTTTTTATTATGTAAAGTGAACAGAAGAATCCGATAACTTACTAATGTTTATGTCATACAGCGTCTGTTATGTCTCATTCGATAATTTTGTATAAGATATAATATCAACAGAATTACAATTTTTTACATAAATATGTATTCAAAGAAGTTTCATAAAAATAAAAGTCTCATAATCATACAAACTAAGCTTCAATCAAGCTTATAAAATTCTCCACCTCTCAATACTTAACCTTATTTATAATAATAAGATATGCACTATTTTTACCCGCGTAACCTCGACTTAACGCGGGTGAAACCTTTCGAATTGATGCTGAAAGAATTTTGGCGTAAAATGCGAACCAGCTGACTCTCATTTGCTTAGTCTGACATAAAATTTTGTTGACGAGGGTTGCATTTGTTTAGAATATTTAAATCGTCCCGAAACCTCTGAAAGTGAGATATTTAAAAATATAACTGTTTATTTATTCAAGATTAAATAAAATCAACAACATTCATACAAAGTATAAAACAATGTCGCTTTCTGCCGTCTATCTGTCCCTATGTATGCTTAGATCTTTAAAACTACGCAACGGATTTTGACGCGATTTTTAATAATGGATAGAGTGATTTTTGAGGAAGGTTTATGTGTATATTACATACGTAAATGCGGGTAAAACCGCGGGGCGTGGCTTTATAAATTTAGACTAACTTTAAACCGAATGCTACGAATTCTAAATCACGCTTCTGTTATTTTTCCCAGAGAGTATAATATATAAGGCCAATTATTTCTTTAACTGGTGCACAATCCTTTCCTTGATGTGATGAGCGGCATTATTGATTGAATCCATTTCTAAGAAACAAAACAACCATTTTTGAAGGAAATAATTAAGATAATGAATAATGAAATTATTTTAAAAAATAATTCCGTTTCAAAAAGAATCTTTGAGTGATTATGAAATAAAGTACATACTATAAAAAAGCATTACTTTAATTATTGAAAAAATAAACATGATGTTATACTAAAAATATCTACTAATATTAAAGCATTCTGTGAATACAAAAAGCCTTTGAAACATTCAAACATCAGTGGACATTTAAATTTCATAAATGGTACGAGTATTATTAAAATTAAAATTTAACCGTCCATACGTTTGTGAGTTAAATATGAATTTATTATCCAACATAGTGTGCGTTATTTAAACAAATTGCCTTTATATGAAATACAGTTATTTATATAAATTACACGATGACTAAAGTAACATCATTATTTTAGTACATGGTTGCCTGGAAGAAATTGGTTATTAATTTATTTATATAAGGCCGCCATGGATTTCATATATGTATATTTATATTTTTCATTTTTATTCATTATTTTCAATCTGATATCATTTTAATAAGAGCGGTTAATTTCATCACTTTAAACTTACACCTATAATTAAGTGGGAAATTGTTAAAGTACTGGTGCGAAATTGTAATAATCTATCATAAATTGTTGTCCTACTTGTTGGTGCTCATTATCAATAAATAAATAAATAAATAAACCGACTTATGAAAAAAGCATACATACGAATTGAGAAACCTCCTCCTTTTAAAGTCGGTTAAATATAAAATGTTTCCCATTTATAACATCACAATGAGCATGAACAAACACAATATTATAATGACAATTGCATTAAGCATTTGGCTAACGTGATGTTCAGCAACGCGTCATGTCCCCAAATTAGTTTAACAAATTTGTCAAACTAATTACATTTAAATGGTAATTGAACGTTAATTAACATGCATAATTCAACACCGAATACGTGATTATTTGCTTGAAACTATTTGAATGGGATGTATGAAATTGAGTTATAGAATTTCAATCAAATAGCGCAGCAAGGCTTCCGATTTTTAGGGCCATAAGGTTGTTTTTTAATATTTAATATAAGGAACTGGAAAGTATATAAATAAGGCCAGTAACTCACTCTAGAGCAAACTAGATTTAACCATTATCTAGACTGATACGAAGTTAACGCATGTTAAAGAGAAAGGTACACATCTTTTTACCCGACTACGGCAAAGCCAAAGGAGGGTTATGATTTTGACAGGCTATGTATGTATGTATGTATGTTCATCTGTTCCCTCGTAACTTCTAAACCACTAATCAGAATTCGACAAATGACATATCATTAGAAGCGTCTTAATTGTCCGCTGGTTATAGGCTATATAGATTTTCACCAAATTCAATGTGGCGCCCTCTAGCGGACAAAATATACAGAGTAATAAAATAAAGTTAAGCTAGATATGCCGTGTTTGGTATCATTTTAAAGCGCTTCACTTGTACATTTCGAATATATATATATATTACTAGCATTTGCTTGTGACTTTACCTGTATTCATGGGGTACTTTTATACTTTTTCAGCGTCGTTTTTTGTCGTAGTTGGGTTTTAGTTTTTTTACTTTATCTTGTGTACTATGTAGAACGCAACATAAATAAACTAATAAAATTACAATTACTATTCTATAACTTAAGCATTAGTTAGTAATATGGACGAACGACAGGCCTACTAATTTTGTTTTACTGTAGAATATTTTTATGTTTTTTTACGTTTTTAAGATTATTTAAAGTACATTTTAATTAAATAACCTTTTATACCTTATCGTTACTAAAATTCATGCATACAAATATTCATGTAGGTCTACAATTTATGGATTCTCTTCTAGAAACAATTGAATTAAAAAGCCGTCTTGACCTCAACAATTACTCAGTTCGCATAACCTTACCGTCGCTAAGACGAACTGAAAATACAATTCTGACAGAAAATATTCAAAGCAGAAGCAATTTTCTTGAAGAACAATCTCATTTGCATTCCGCGCTGTTGTTTCAAATCTAAAGTCTTCATAAAAATATCGTAGCTTTTGGCTGGCGAATAGTTAATTAACTCGTGTAATTAAACACCATTTGACGTACAGAAGGATTTAATACGACATAAAGATTTTAACGATTCTTACGTTGTCTTTTATCTTTATAGAGTTTTTATAAGTCGATTAATTTAACAAGCTTATTAAATTTTATTACCAAGGCTGTGTAAGAAGCAATTAATTAAATAATGCATTTATTAGAAAAAGTAATAAAAAGTAATACAGGTTGTAAAATACTAGCTTACAAGGCGCTATCGCGATATTAATTGAAACATCAAATAACTTCGACGAAAATCTGCGTCAGAAACAAGTCAGAAGCTATGAACAAGAAGTTACTATAATATACATATATTTCTTTTAAATGTAAAAATATATATTTTCTATGCGATTTCACCAGTTTCCCTGTCAAAGATATATTTTTAAAGTATGTTTGTATAGAACATAAGTTTCTTAGCACCCTGTATATGATATGACATGTCTATGACATATATAAATGATAAGGCTTTCTTTTGACATAGGTTAACATTTTTCGGGACCGTTAATTATAATATATATATCGGCGCAAAACAGCAACATTGTTGCACGTGTTCCGGTCGCCCCACTATTGTCACCCCTCTACTACTACCCCACTACAGATCTAGTAAAAAGGGCGAGCGCGGCAACGAGTGGCGGATTCGCTTGTCTGCGCTCGGACAGTGAAAACCTATTATTCTGTTACTGTTTACGTAATAAAAGAATACCTAAATTATAATTAAGCAAGTGTTTTGTTAGTTTGTTACAAAAATGGGATCTTCCAATAACGATGACGTCAGCTATGCTGGCGTCACTACTTTTAAAAACCTCACTACGGCCACCTACTTCGTCATATACTGTATAATATATTTTGGCATTTTTGCATATCATTAATAATGGTAAATATTTTAGCAATAAATATAAAAGCTTTGCTCATCTCATCAAGGCTATCGACTAAAAAACGTGCTTTTTTGCAAAACGTGTATGGTATCACTTCCGAAATAAAACATTACTTATTAATGAATTAAATAAATTTATCTATACTTTTAAAAAGGTAGTACAAATACCTAGTAACATTTGCCACGGTCCCACGGAGCACCACCTGGTGGAATCAGCTCTTTCCTGCATTACGACATGGGGTGCTTCAACAAGAGAACATAATATACATACAAATATAAATGCGAAAGTAACTCTTCCTGTCAGTCTTTTCATCACGCTAAAATTAATGAACCGATTAGAACGAAATTTGGTACACAGATGGTCTAAAGCCTGGGAAAAGAAATAGGCTACTTTTTTTTTAAATCAGTCCCCTCGCTTGCGCAAGGGGTTGAAACTTTTTATAATTTTACGTAGATTTAGTACACAGATGAGTACGAGCCTTAAATAAAACATAGGCTACTTTTTAACTGGAAAAAGGGTCTCTTAATAAAGGCCGGCAATCTTAGGGTATATTAGAGTATAGCCCAGCCTCCAGGCTAAGTATTCCCATATAGATTTCCCTACTTTAAAAATAATAATAACAGTTCTTGAAATGCATAGAGAATAGACGCTCCCATGCTATCCCCTAGCTTATAAGTCTAGATTAATTTCACGTGATAGGAAGCTAATTTGATCGTGAAAGCAATCAAGAAATAATAATTGCTTTATCTAAGACATTGGATTTAATTTAATTGGAATTAGATATGAGCTTCACGAGGTATCATGGATGTTCAAGTAGGTATACTTATTATAGTCTCAGTGTTTTTAATAACACTGAGTCATTTTCTTATTATATTAGAGATTCTTACTATCAAAAATATTATAAATGCGAATATTTGTGAGAATTTATGTAGATATCCATGTTACTCTTTCACATAAAAAGCAATGAAATGATTATTTTGAAATTTATCATTCAACAGATTACATCCTAAATGACATATAATTTTCGTAGGAATTAGAAAGGAATTTTCGTAGTGGTTTTATAAAATAAATAATTTTGATAAAAATAGGTGACAAATTTAAAGATCTTTTTTGGTACGCGAATAATCCGTTAAATAGAGTTAACTAATAATGTATTATTTTACTACATGGTAAAACGGTTTTTTTTTAAATTCGGTAGAGATATACTGACGTTGGATTAGAAAATGGTCTTCCTATTTATTTATTTAAAAAGTACTGCCACATAATACATAGGTATTTGATATTCAATAATTACATAAACAAAACAAAATTCTGTTCTACACTGATATTATAAAGAAGTAAAGTTTGTGTGTTTGTTAAATTGTAAGGGATAATCACGGGATCTAGGGACTGAACCAATTTTAAAAATTCTTTCACCAATAGAAAGCCACATAATTGCTGAGTGTTATAGGCTATATAAAAAGAAGATTGTTAACATTATGCCCAACGAAGTGGGCACGGGTTAGCTAGTATTTAATATCCTGTTTCAAAGACATAAACTATAGCTAAGACTAAAACAACTTCAATCATGAAATACCATAATTTCTCCATTCTACTTCCTTAATGCGGTTCATTCAACCGAAGTGTTGGTATTTCATGTATCTAGGCGAAGCATTTGACCAATAAAAACACTCAATGAATTTATATTTCAACCCAATTGCTGAGGAAACACTCAGAATTGAACCCTTTCTGAGGGTTTTGCAAAATGTTCGCGCGTAAATAAGATTGCTTCGGGAAATTGGATTAAAAATATTCCGGTGAGAATTTTAAAAGTATAATTAAATTATTAAAGAAATAGACTTACGTGTCTTACGATGAATGAAATTATTCTAATTATTATTATAAATATTTAATAATTTATCATAATTTTTTTATCAAAATTTTTAGATAAGTCCACAATGAAACTATTAACCAACTAGCTGACCCGTGCCCACTTCGTTGGGTATAATGTTAATTATCCTATTCGTTTTTATATAGCCTATGACACTTAAAAATAATGTAGCTTTCTATTGGTGAAAGAATTTTTAAAATCGGTTCAGTAGATCCCGAGATTACAATTTAACCCTTACAATACAAACACACCAACTTTACTTTTTTATTATATTAGTATAGATAACAAGATTACAAGTCATCTTAACACCAAAGATATTATATAATAGATATATTATACCCATACAAATCAACCGAAAAGTGTACATACAAGTATGTTAAAACGATAGAAATGAGATAAATGATAAAACCAACAAGAGAAAAAGAGATTTCTCAGTTGCGCGTGAATGCAACCAATCACCTAAAGGCAAGACGTCCTAATTATGATGTTTTTGCGTCTTCAAAAATTTGCGTTTATAACATATCTATTTAATAAAGTATTGCTAACACTAAGACATCCTACAAAAAGTGTCGTGATATTATGAAGATACGATAAAAGTTCTTCAATAAATTTAAAGAAGTTAAAGTAACACTTTGATTTATAAACCTCAATTTTATAAGCATATATAAGATACATAATATTAAATCACAGATGAATAATTAAAAGGAAAAAATAATCCACTTTTTATACGATAGTATAATGATTTTTTTTCAATAACCTTTTACGTGTGACACAGGTACGACTTGCGTCATTTTTTTCACTTAACATAAAAGCTTAGATTCAAGATAAGAAATTCAAGGGACCCGAGGTAACAAAACAAAGCCCAACTAGCGATTTCATAAAAGAAATAAAGAACAAAAACGGTGCCGACCTAAATCATTATAGAATCTCGATTTTCTTTTGTTACGTTTCTATTTAGCATTTTTCTTTTTTCCCTTGCCTTTTAAGTGTGTATTCCGTACAAATAGAATAGGTGAATAATGTAAGCGATCTTTGTACATTCCATTTCGACGCTCGAAATTTGAATAATCGCTTTTCTTTTTTAGGGTTCCGTAGCCAAAATGGCAAAAACGGAACCCTTATAGTTTCGTCATGTCCGTCTGTCCGTCTGTCCGTCTGTCCGTCTGTCACAGCCGATTTACTCGGAAACTATAAGTACTACAGTGATGAAATTTGATGGGAATATGTGTTGTATGAACCGCTACAAAAATATGACACTAAATAGTAAAAAAAAGAATTGGGGGTGGGGCCCCCCATACATGTAACTGAGGGATGAAATTTTTTTTTTCGATGTACATACCCGTGTGGGGTATCAATGGAAAGGTCTTTTAAAATGATATAAAGTTTTCTAAAAAACATTTTTCTTAAAGTGAACGGTTTTTGAGATATCAGCTCTCAAAGTCGTAAAAAGTATGTCCCCCCCCCCTCTATTTTTATAACAACGGGGTATAAAATTCTAAAAAAAATAGAGGTGATGCATGCTAATTAACTCTTTCAACGATTTTTGGTTTGATCAAAGTATCTCTTATAGTTTTTGAGATAGGTTGATTTAACTGTAATTTTGGTTAAGTTATTGTGCTTACACTGAAAACGATGGCTGAACCTTATAAGATAGATCAAAAAATATACTACAGTATTGTACACCTTTAAAAATCCGCGATGATATAAAATCTTTATAATGTAGGTACTTTTTACGAGAAATATTAGCTTATTCAAGCAATACGCCATTAATCCTTATCCAGTAATGTACCTTAAATACATTGTGCATTTGATAAAGTTTAATATTACAAATGTGATTGTTGAGTAATAATA
>JADANM010005714.1:2220369-2241523 GCA_026213755.1 Eurema hecabe
TTGCGTAGTTTTTGTATCATCATAATAAAAACTTGAATACTCAGCTTCATTTTTATTAAAAATGAGTAAATAGGTTTTTTTATTACCTATGGTAAATAACTAACCTAACCTAACCTAATATATTAAAAAACTAACATATGGCGACGAATACATTTAAGTGGTTTTTTACTTATCCGCATTCAATACGGCTAATCGTTGAACCGCCGCTTTGCAAAACGGCCCTGTTTTGTAAAACGGCTAGCCGTAATGTTATACAGCGGATTATACAATCCGCCTGCGACATATATACAGGCATGTTTGTAGTTTAATTATCGTGTCAGTTCCAATTATCAGCGTGGATTGACAAATGATCAATCCGAAGCAAACTGTAATTGTGACTCCATTAAATTGAATGAAAACTGAACATTTATCCAGCTCGTATATTCCGATTGATGGATACTAATTAATATAGGGATAATCGTTCGTGTTATACGATCAATTTTATTATATTATTCATAGACCCGACTCTTTTGCGTATTAATATGAGGTAAGGTTAGCATATATTTCAACTTAAATTGTAGGTTATGAAGACCTTAGACGAAAGCATTTGTTAATCCATACTATTAATATTATAAATGTGAAAGTGTGTTTGTTTGTTTGTGTCCTTTTTTCACACCGTAGCTAAGCAATAAATTGACCTTTTTTTGGCATACAGTTTGATGGAGATTAACATAGGCTACTTTTTAACTGGAAAAAGGGTTATAAGGGTTTATGCAACAGCTAGTTACATATATACATACTTTTTAGAGTGGACTCGAACCTCGAAAGCCGGCAACACATTTGTGAAAACCTTGAAGGTTATTTAAAATAAAAGTCGAAGTCAGATACATTTGAATCGTTATAGTATTAACTCTTTCGCGTATTCCCGCTTTCCTAACAACAAAAAGTGATGATAGATTAACAAAGAACAATCAAAGATGAATCTAATAGTTTTAAGTTACTGAATCTCATAATTTATGTATAACTAAAATAAATGTAATTCTTCGTACTTCTAGCAATATAAAAAAATAATCACAGAAATCAGCTCAATGTTTGGCAGTTCAGTTTTTTATAGAATTGTATTGTTAAAAATCGTTTTGGCTTTTCTCTATGTCTTTAAGCGCCGTTTCTTGACACACTTTCAGACGATATTTCAGAGTGAGACCTTTAGTGCTGTGTGAAGCTTGATATGTCAAGAGCGTTTGTTTTGAGTTCTTTCTTTTTATTTTACAATTCAATTAAGTATAGCCATTCGTATATCTTTTATTTACTGCTTTATTAATACTTTTATAATAATGATAATGTCTCTCTATGTTTCTTATGATGAAGCCTGAACTTTATAACATAGCCTAAATAAATACATAAGAATTTTACAAATTCATTATTTTCCTAATTTAACTTTTTAAGGAAAAAATTTGGTATAGTTATATATGTTTATAGTATAGTTATGTATATAGTGAGGTATATTTAAGCTAAACGAGTGATTTTCACATTTGTCATTAAATTATTCTTATTTAGTAGTATATTATGTATTTTTGTTATTATACAATATAATTTTAACGTTTGCACATTTTTAAGGTTCAAAAATTAAGAAGATGAAGATGCAAGGTCCATAGCAATTTTTATTATTTTATTTCTCTATAGTTCGCATTAGTCGTATTTATCGCAAAATAGATTTTTCTTATCGACAATGCTAAGCTTTTCCATACGTTAAAGAAAATTGACCCATTATCCAAGCTTCATAGAGATTAACAGCAATGTAGGCAAATGTTTAATCAAGTCCAAAACTTGAAAGGTGTATCGATCGCGAAGCGTTACATAAGGTCAGGCGTTGTTCAAGCGAGGAAGAAGCTTAGACCTATTAACATACTAACTGGCCCATCGTTATTCGTTCACGCTGTCCTATCCTACCCGAAATGTACCCTGCATCTAGCATTTATTTTTTGATTAGAACCACCCTAAAAAAAGGATTACGTAAATCTTTTTTACCGTTATTGAGATATGGGCTTACCAACACGTGAGATTCATTTTTATATTATAGACAAGTTTTGAAGACTCCTTATTGTTTGTATTGTCTAAAGCAGATGGTTTTTGAGGAGATTTTCGTATTGTCATCAGCTGCTGAATTCCAATATCGCATTGTAGACAATACCATCTGTACCAACTTGATAGCTGGTAGTTACGTATGTATGCCGTATAAAGGGAAATTTTCGCCACACACCACCACCTTGTGGAATCAGGTATCTCGCGCAGTGTTACAGATGCAATATGACTTGGTTCTAAGCTATATACCTACTAAGGATCACGATGACTACTTTCCATCAAGTTCGACTGCTTGTTTTGCCTCATTGAAAATTAAAAAAAAAAAACAAATATCTGTGTTAGGAACAAGTTATTTGCTCTACGCTTACACTTACACCCTGCTTAAAAGTCGCGTCGCGAATGAGTTACCCACCTATTTTTAATTAAAGAAGAGTCATAACTATATTGTTTCTAAACAATTCAACGGAGAAGGATGAGAAAAGAAATATAAATAGATAGATGTTAGGAAACATTTGTACCCGGCAGGTATAAGTATAAAGGAGTCTTGTTTTTAAAGGTAGCATATCGATCGCGAAGCTTTACGTAACATCACCCGTTGTTCGAGCGAGGAAGTTGTCAGACCCGCTCTATTACGGGACAAATCGAGTTGAAACACGTTAAGAACATCGCAGCCTGATAGAACGCTTAGTATTTCTATTGTTTATTTAATTTTGTTTTTCATTTGTTATTCATTTATTTCAATTATTGTCATAATTGAAAATAAGAAGGTCAACGTTGAAGTAACATCGTAATTATATTTTTTTAAAATACCTACGTTATAATAATATTATATATTGTATACATATTTATAATGTGCGCTATTTAAAAATGAAATTTAATCAATTACAATTTGTAACTCCTAGTAACAATTAAAATTTAAGTTTTTTGTATTGTAATTTCAACATATAGAAAGCTGCTAATAAATATTTTCACGTGTTATAAATATAACAAAATTTAAACCGTATTACTTTATCTTCCAATAAAATTACAAAGTTAACATTAACGATGGAAATAAAAGATGATTTCGTGCTGTACGATAATGTTTCACCAAAAACCACAGCAGGGTTACATTCTGTTGATTGTAGCCGCAGATGGCTGACCCAGACTGTGATATAACTTGCTAGTTGTGCTTCTAGGGTTTACTTGTATTTCTATTACCGTGGTAAAATTATGTGTATATATTATCCAGCTTATAAGGTGCGTGCTAACTTTAACCAAATCAATAGGTAAAACATTGATATGAACGTTTATTGATATCAAAATTTTGGGTTAAATACTATTAGAGAAGCAGAAAACATATTTAAAAAATATGTACGTGGTTTTGTTAATGATTATAATATTCATAGAAATCTCGCACATCTAGTTCTTTAAAGTCAAAAATGTCCAAAAATCCGAAATTGAGTTAACACTATCAAAACTTACCTTTTATATGAATGCATTGAGTTCTTAAAAATCTCTTTTAATTCAACAACTATACGTTAGAGTGTGCCACTGTCATTATAGCATTCAGTGCAAAGTTATGAAGAAAAAAAAGTCTTTAATACGCTCTTTTGAAAAATTTTGATAAAGACATTTATGACTTTATAGAACTTGATGTGCGATATGTTTTCAAAATAAATTTAGCTAGTTGTCGTAAGACAACCTCTATTTAAAGTAAAGACTAAAAGGCACTTCAATAAACATACTAAAATATGTATTAATACTACTACAAACTAATGATTGTAAATAGAATAAATATATAAAATAGGTGATTCCTCAGCATGGCTGCTGTCTAAAACCACAACAGGCTCGTGTTTTCATTTGCGCCGCCATAACACGTTGATTGCAGCCACACACTGATTGTAACTCTGCTACTTTATATACCAGTAAAACCAATGTACTATCTCTGTACTAATATTATAGGTTGAATATTTTTTTGCCTAGCAGAAGGCTTCAAGAAAACTTAATGATTACTAATAACTAATAACATATTATATTAGCAAAACTATACATAGGTATTTGATACAATAACCAATCAAGATTTCGTTGCGTTTAGTCAACTAGGGAATAAATCTTATAAGAATTGAACATCTGAGTAAAAACCATGAAATTTCAATACAAAATAAAAAATAAATAAAATAAGAAGTCTTCCAATTTGGGGATCTTAAAACGTTTATACTATTACATATACATTATAAGTAAATTTAATACCTTTTCCTGAGCGAATTTATTTTTTTCTCTTTTCCTATCTGTGCGTATTTGTTTAATTCTTATGTGTCTTGTGTAATGTTTTATTGTATGAGCTCAGGAATAAATGTTTCTTTCTTTCTAATAACAACATCGCGATTTTAGTGCATTAGTAGCTGTTGCAAAAATTTGTATGAACAACTTCAATAACAATTTTACCTAAATTATTATTAAAATGGAATAACATCTAACGCTATTCAGACCTCAAGCTAAATGATGTGATCCTAAGTAAATATATCAAAGTAAATGTACCAACGAAACTAATACATAGCTGAAATTCCGAGTGGCCATAAATTTTCAGTACCAATTTCGCCCAAAACTATTACTGTACCGAAAAGTAATTTGGGGACCTGCGATTATGGACACCTGGACACCGAGGTGTTCTAGTCACAAAACATTATTCGAGCCAGACTACTATATACAAGTTTTATAAAGATGTATATCGAGTACATGAATACATAATATGTATATTATCAGGGTAAAAAGAAAGTCAAATGTTAGAAAAATCTGTTTAATAGTTTTTACATGAAAGATTCGATTTATTATTTTCGTTTACATGTTTTTTTAACAAACAGTAGTTTTCAAGTACAGTAAATTCCTATCCTTACCTATTTTTTACAGCATTCCTTCCTCTTCTTCGCTTTCTCAATATCTAGAAACGTATTCGCAATTTTTTATGAAGGGACTTTAACATTAGGCCTGTTATGTTAATAGCTCCTATGCTAAGCTAGCTTTTTGTCGCGGAAGCGTCTATAACGCCTCGCTGTGGTAAGACAGAACACTGGGATTTTGATCAGTGCAATTCCGACATAACCCATCTTCGACATCTTTTCCACGAAGTCCATGGGTATCCTTTGATGATTTCCCTACAATAAAAAGGCTTGTCGTTCTGTTTCATAAAAAAACTAATTCTTTTAAAAGCTTCTATATTGGCGAAACGTAACAACTAAACTCAATTTTCGGATGAACGGACCGTAACTGTAAAAATAAACATGGAAAGTGTGTAAACCGTGTTCAGAATTGAAAATTTGTTGAGGCTGTGTCTAAAGCGTAGCGTTTTTACATGGTCATTGTTCACGGATAACATTTTAGTAAAATGTTATTGATATATTAGCCGTTCCTCCCCGTGGTTTTTCCCGCGTAGTTCCCGATCCCGTGGGAATTTCGGGAATTCCTTTCTTAGTCCTCTACGGTACCTTAGTAACGTCTTTTCCAAATCTCAAGTGCTTAGGCTGTGCGTTGATATGTCAGTCAGTCAGTTTATCCTTTACATTTTTAGATTTATTAATCAACAACTTACTCCTTAACATATCTTTTATATAATATAATATAATTCTGGCAACCATGCTCATGTCAATTCGTAAACAATTAAAAATAAACTTTCTATGTAACCAAAATATATTGCATATCGAATAGAGAAAGAAGCCGTCTGCTGATGAGCTTGAAAGTGTGTCATCTCTTTCTCACAATAGAAAATATATTCGGTAGATTATGAGTGAATGAGATATCGCTATATGGAAGCGAAATAAGACGGTCTCTTTTCTAAAGTCGATTTTGTATCGAAATCGTTTGAATGCAAGAAAGCAATCAGAAGTCTTAATATTAAGGAACATTCAAATGTTTTATATTATATTTTTTGTTACAGAATCAACATGTCCGTTTCCGAATTCAGACGAAAGAAGCTTCTGTATGTCTTCAATGTTTTCTTCGGTAAGTTATCAGTAATTTGTCTTTATATGGAATAACACAATCCTATCCAGTTGAGTATTTAAGTCACTAGTATTTATATATGTGAGAGGAATAAGCTAACAGGGAATGCTCAATGTATGTAAAACGCATCTGTATAGACCCTTCATTTTGAACGATGAATCATTACTTACTTTCTGTTGATTTCTTATTACTTAATTATATAAATACTCTACAAGTACCCAAATAAATTATTTTTTCTCAAAAAATATTTTAAATATCCTTTAAAATATAATAACAATATAAAGAGAAAAATTTAATAAAGACTCCCGTAACCGTCAATTTCCTTTAGCGGTGAACGAAACCTGCGCAGAAGTCAAAAATAAAGTATCGAGGTAGCGGCGCGGCGCGCGGGGCGCGTGATCGTCGGGTGCGCGAGCGTTCGTCAATCGCTAAACATTCGTGACGGTTACTATATCAAACACTTAATAACTTTCGTTGATTTTTGCAGATGTCAATCAAAGTGGAACCATTGAAAGGAAAGACTTTGAACTGGCTATAGAGGTGAGTAGAGACATTCAGCATAAGGGCACGTTAACATGTACCTAATTCAATATTTCGTGACGTCATTCAGTCATATACATAGCTTCGCCAACAAGCGATGAGTTAGATGAAAATAAGTTTATTAAACAGTATTTAAACATTATTTAATAAAGTTAAATTATATACATATAAATGTAAATACAACTCAATGCTCATGTTTATATGCAAATAAATGATTTATTATTATTACTAACTAACTAATAATAACCAAATAACTAACTTAAACGTTTTTATTTCCCATACATTATTCTTAACTAAAATTATTAACAGCCAAAGTTTCGATTAACATAAATAAGTCTCAATGACTTACAATATATATTTTTGATTGTAAAACGATTATTATGGTATATACAGAAAATCTGCAGTCTTCGCGGCTGGAAGTCCGGTGATCCCAAACACACCGAGACTCATGAAGTGATGATCAAGATCTGGGACGGTCTGAGAAAACGTGCTGACTCCAATAAGGATGGACAGGTAATAATTAAGTCAAAGAACGTATACTATCCGTCTCCGGCTAAGATAAAAACAAGACTAGGATTTAAAAAGCGTATTTGGAACAATACAAGATCTGCTTAAATCTTTACAAAGTAAACAAAGTAACTTAAATAAAATAAAGTCGCTCAATAAAAGTAGGCAACAAAGCTATTTTGTCACGTAGAAAAATTAAAAAATTACGGATAGGCAGAGCTATTATAGGTCAATAATTTTTCTTTACGACGATGTTTTAGATAGGTATATTAATACATTGACACTATCCAAAGACTTAACGGAATCTATCCTCTTCCTGTTTTTGTAATCATTCGGGTAAAAATACAAAAATGTAAATGCAAAAGTCACAGAGTAAATATATTATCTATATAATATTATTATTTCTAAGTTGCAAAACAAATCTAACCTCAAAGAATAAAACCTTTATTACCAATAGTGAATCATTCACACATTTGATCGATCATTCGCCGCATTCCATAGTACACGGCTGGGTTTGCCTTCGGTGAGCCAAGTTTCGACAAGCATGTCAAGCTGATTCATATACACAACTAGCTGTTGCCCGCGACTCCGCCCGCCTTGATTTTCATACAAACTTTCATCCCCTATGTTATCCCCTTGAGGGTAGAATTGAACAAAATCCTTTCTTAGTGGATGCCTACGTATAACATCTACCTGCATGGCAAATTTCAGCTCGATCCGTCCAGTGGTTTGGGCTGTGCGTTGATAGATCACTAAGTCAGTCAGTCACCTTTGAATTATTATGAAACTTTTAAGATTATAGTGAGAAACTTAAGTATGTTTGTTGCTCTTTTAGTTAAAAACTACTGAATTGATTTTAGCTGAAGATAGCTATACAGACAGATTTGAAACTATATTTATCTATATACATTGGATAGTTTTTATCCCGGTATTAACAATGGAAACGAAACTTATGCGGATTAAATTGTCAGGCGCTAAGTTAGCATCAAACACATAATTGAATACTTGAAACTTCGTTATAAAGTATTTGTCCTTTTAAGAAAATACAGAAATTAACATATTAATTTACTTATGAACTAATTTATCTTTAACTTCAATTTCTGCTTATGCTTCACTTGACGTAAACAAAATTTATCTTTAAAAGAACAGCAAATCTAAAGAAATGTACGGACAATTATTATCAAGTGTTATCAAGTAAGTCTAAGGCATTTTCGGTGCTCGCAAGAAAACTGGTAATCCGTTAAGGCTTTCTCCTAACATCGAACTTTTATTCCGATCAGAAAATTGCTGAAAACATTTTTTCTCATATAAATCTAATGTTATCGACAACGTTTATCTTTGAAGCCTATTTTTCGTATACCCTCTTTAATTCCAGTTTAAAAATTATTATATTTTTTATGAAATCAACCGACGTACCTTGTTCTCATATCTTTGATTTTCGTTTGTATTAAACTCCCAAAAATAGATTATAATAAATATAAATATATACGGATTTCGGAAAAAAATATGACAATGATTTATCTTTAAATAGGTAATTTATATCCAAATGTCAGCCATATTGCTTTTATAGCCTTAGCAGGCATTTTTCCCGTAATATAAGATCAGCATGGGTTAAACCTTCATAGCCCCATAGTGGTCAAATGTTAATCGCTTCGATCGTTAACAGGGCTGATTTGAATATGGGACCATAATGGTCCTGCTAGATGCGTCCCTCGAGAAGCATTGGGATGTTAGGGCCTTTGAAAGGGTATCTTGGAGAGCGAAGGGTTGTTCAGATTGATTGTATGTTCTCTTAAAAGTAATAGCAGAATGTCTTTAGGTATTAATCTTGATGGAGACTTGCTCAGTACAGAAAGTTATTTATTTCATAGTGTTCTGGGAGCCCAATATATTCGAATTAAGTTTTAACTTTTTAAAACCATGGCAATAACCCGAAATATATTACGTCGAAAATAGGAAATATTATACATAAAAAAGTATATTAGAATGGTTGTTTTTTTGAGCTCCTCAAACAGAAGTGACGTTACACGTGAAAGTTAAAATGATCGCGAAACTGCAACGCGAACAAAGATTTCAGTCGAAATCATTGCATCATGCTCCCGCATGAACGAGACAGAAAAATAACGATGACGTAATTTGTGTTTTGAAAATTCTACCGTAGAGATTTTTGGAACTTAGAGCAAATTTTAATATTTATCCGTGACTAGCGGACTTGTGCCCACTTTTTTGGGCATAACATTAATAATTCTTTCTTATTTTTGTAGCTTTATTTTATAATCTATGACAGCAATAATGTGATGTGTGTAATGGCTTTCTATTGATGAAAGAATTTTATAAATCGGTTCAATAGATCCCGATTACCCCTTACAATTTAACAGACACACAAACTTTACTTCTTTATTATATTAGTATAGATAAATTGTATGTATGCTGCAATAAAGATTACGAAAAAGGCATTTATTTTAAAATTATAATATGCAAATAACTTATATAGGGATAGAATATCAACATAAATTCATGCAGTTATCATCACGAAAAATAGCTCCATAATTTTACTCTACAAAATTTTCATATAACTTTATGAATGTCTACAAAAAACCTAACCCTGCTTTACATTCAACTGTCACATATGACTTCATTACGAGCCGAAATAATTAAGCCACGAGACCGCCATTACATTAATTCAGTCTCGTATAATATAATCACTCTGACCACCAACTCGAATGAGTTTTACAAGTTTCCATGTCACAATAGTATAAAACACAGCTTTTGTTTGTCTGTATATATGCTCTTATGTTTCTTAGGAACTACTTCATAAGGGTCGGCAACACGCTCGTGACAATGTGAGGGTTCATCTGTAGTTCATTTGCCCACCTTTTTTATAATATTAAATCTTTAAAACTACTTCAAAAAGGCTGTTAACACACTTGTGACAATAAGTGCTTATGTAATATGTATAGCTCTGATATGTTGCCGTCAGGTGACCCGTAGAGTCGTTCATCTCCTCTAATTTAACCCTTTCCGTGCGGATGATACCGCACAGGCACCATTGAATCTTTTGCGCATGGCGTATGGTGCCCGAGAGGATACAAATAATGACAAATTGTGTTTGACGCCAGGCGCAAAAGTTTACGAAAAACAGTGCCGCACGGAATCTTCTATCACTTTATGTTTGAAGAATCTTGATAAGATTTTTCAAACATAAAGTGATAGAAGATAAACGTTTATTGTATGGCGTACAGCATCACATTCGTGCGAATCCGAGAATCACTCGTTGACGATAAAGTTTTAATCCTGAATTCCATCAGAAGTTAAATGAAGGGAGGAAAATCGTTTATTTTTATGAGTATTTTCTTGTTCATTTTAATCCGCCATCTTGAATATTTATGAACAGACTACGGGTGCGATGAAAGGTGCCTTTCTTTCAATTGCAGGAAAACAATCACAATTTTGTGTGTATCTTGATTCTTTGTTTTTTGATTATCCTAATAAGACTTCATATTTTGTACTGTGACAAAGCCAAAACGAAAAGATTTCATAGTTTTTTTTTATTTTTATAACGGCAACATTATGTGAATCTTTGACATTATATAAATCTCATTTTATTTCTTTATTAGTATCTAAAAAAACATTAAGCCGATATAAGACACAAAGCAATGATAGCATTCTCAGACAGTTTTATGGCAAGGATTACAGCTTTCGGCCCAGAAAATAGGTTTCATCTGGACCTATACTGAAATCCCGTTAAAACGAGTATTTCTTTACGACAATCCGGATTGTTTGTGTCCCACTCTGATGTTTTAATGTCTTAAGATCAAACCTTTGGGGATTAAGATCACATACATATATATTGATGATAGCAAATTCGTAATGGCCCTGTTGTGATTTGGTACAAAAGATAGGTATACACGTACATATCATGCCTTAAATATATTATTTTCATAAACTTGTATGATTTGGAAGCTTCTTACTATAATGATTACAGGTCTACTCTAAGAACTACTTTTACATTATTTAGATAAATTTGTGTTTTTTTGGGAGCGTCTTAAGCTGCTTATTATTTCGCTATCTTTAAAGAATTTAGCATAACACGTATGGAGACAGTTGAAATACTTGGTAGCTGAAACGCAACTTAAATTTAATTACAACTTAAACCGGTCCGATTTGAGAGTTCGCCATATAATTCTATCAAAGACACGAGTCTTAAGGCGTGCTTAAATTTAATTTGCGTATGACTATTTGGCCGTTAGATTCTAAAGGGTTTCTTACATTACTAAGTATAAATTTTCCGCAGGTCTCTGTTGAGGAGTGGGTGTCTATGTGGAACGATTACGCGCAGAATCCATCAGCGGCTCTCAAATGGCAGCAACAGTACTGCCACTTCATGTTCCAGCTGGAAGACGCTAGCGCTGACGGTACCATCGACTGCGAAGAGTTCACTACAGTATGCTCTTCGTACGGCATCAACCCTCAGGAGTGCAAGGCTGCGTTCAGCAAGATGGCTAAGGTGAGGACTATTTAGTGGAAAAGTCTTTAGGTGCCTGTGTAACCAATCACAAGTGGCAATAAAAGTGATAGAAATAGTATAGTCACTTGGGGTAACATCAAGAACTTTTGTTGGTAGGTTTATTAACCCTTTGACCCTTAAAAGACATGATAAATTGAATATGCTTTGCGCACATTAAACAACAACATTGTGGCGATGATCGCTGACAGACTGGACTGTAGATATGTGAGTCACTGCTATCTTAAATAACTAACATAGTTTGTAAGAATCATTGTTACTAACACTTATGAGTCCATGTTACTTGTTAAATAAATATGTTATTATTATTAGAACTTAGGTATTTGACAAGGAAGCTTGTGTGATAACATTACATCCATAGAAAATGTTTAAAGCTATTTAAAAAGAAATATTATGGCATCATGTATTTATTTCTAGGTCTGTTTTCGTTAATCAGTAACAATCAACAATTATAAATTACAACTTCTGAAACTTTTTAACTCCTCGACTTCCTAATCTCTCATTATCAATCTTTAAAACTAGTTTTTTCACCTGTTACCTGAATTAGAGACAGTATTAACTCATTTATTAATATAAATAAGAGTACTTATGTACTCTCTGGTGCAAACTAGAAAATTTTGAAACCTAAAGTGCTCACGTTCAATAGGAAACATAATTTATTAATTTAATTTAATCTGTTCATAAAAGAATAACAAAAGTATTTCAAATTACCTAAATGTGAAACCAAAGTAATTTACAAAACAAACTTTCGTAATATAAGTTAAGAGAACATGCCTCACTCTGTTTCCTCTTAACAGGGCAAAGCTAGCGTCTCCTGGGAGGAATTCCAAGAACTTTGGAAGGAGTACTTCTCCACCGAGGACCCCAACGCGCCCGGCAACTTCATATTCGGAAGAACCAGCTTCTAAGAACATTCTGGAAAGGTCTAGAACATTCCATTTAGATGAAGACCATCGCGTCTTCGCGGGCACAATTGGATTATATTCTCTAAAAGGAACCATACCCGCGGGACTTGGTTATATAAAATTTTAATTTTGCGTGGTGTTCAGAATGTATTAGTGTAATTCAATCTTCTATAGAATAATCTCTAGGCTCGTTTTCATCTTCTTGACGCTCAATCTAGAAATTTCTCGATCGTAGCTATTTACAAAAATTATCTACAAATTGTGACGTAATCGTGGTTTTAATATGTTTGTTTGATAAATTACTATAACTGCCATTGAAGCATAAATCAATATATTAATTATGTATCCAATTTAAAATAATAGTTAATATTTTACTAGAGATATGGAGTTGTTTTATTTTAACATTCTAGTCGGCATAACACATAGATCAGTTTATTGTATGTATATATTATAATTATTAAACGATTAAATAAAAGATTTAATGTCCTTCCTTTCAGTGTTTTATTTACAAAACCTTTATATTTAACCAATGACTTTATAGTTAACTAAAAATTAACAAATTATGCAAAGAGTCAGTTTAACAAAATCATTATCCATACTAATATTATAAATGCGAAAGTAACTCTGTCTGTCCGTCCATCTGTCTTTCCATCACGCTAAAACTACTGAACCGATTACAACTAAATTTGGTACACAGATGGTCTAGAGCCTGGAGAAAGACATAGGCTACTTTTTTTAAATCAACCCCCAAAAGGTTGCGCGAAGGGTTGAAAGATTTTATAATTTGGCTTCCACGGCTAAACCGCTGAACCGATTGTAATGAAATTTGGTACAAAGATAGTCTAGAGCCTGAGATATAACATATAAATAATTGTTTTCTAATACTGTGATAAAAAAAAATAAAACGAAAATTAAAAGTCTATTATAAACAGGTACCAATTAATAAATACTCATAATTACATATTCTTTATACAACCCTTATTCTTTTTACAGTTTCTATCTATCTATAAAAAATATATTTTAAGACATCGACACAAAACATCATTCTATATATTATTATATATTTTTTTTACTTCCCACATTAGTATAAAGTCCCTCGTATTTGTTATTTTTCTTATATAGCAAATTTACTATTTCAAATGTTGTTTTTATATTTATTTTAAGTTAAATATGTCAACGGCTCTGATGTCCGGTAAAACTCAAATGAGTTTAAGATAACACCAGCCTTATAAAATTGTATTCTTCTGTTCCTTAAATAAATACAAAAAAGTGTTACCTACTATATAAAGCCCAGTTGAATAAAGATACATTTGACTTTGACTTTGGAAGTTATCAAGCTTAATCAGCACCAGGAAATACTGAAATACCAAGAACATAATTGGCAAAGCAATGATAATAAAAGTTGACGTTTTTACGCGCGGCAATTGGGGCACTCGAGGAAATTACCCTAATTTTACGCCATTATAAAAGTTATAAGTTATGAAATATACTAAAAGTGTTTTAGGGTGTTACACCGAGCCGTAATATTGAGCATTCATACAACGTGTAACGGAAATGCGTGGAAATATTTAAGGATCGCAAAAAATACCTAATTTTAAATAAATGTATTAAAAATTAATTTCATTTCAACTAATTATTATCAAGATATCGATATTTAAATTTATCGATGCTACGACATCACTTTAGAGCTATCAACTGTTACATGTCAATAACCGCATGATCCTATGACAATGCATTTCATTGAAAAAGTTACTGCTGCCTCTGTCATAAGAATTCGAAAAGTGATGTAACACTTTTGTTTTGATTTTCATATAATCGATTTTATTGATGAATTAACGAAATAAAAAATCTCAAATATGTTTATTTTAATGCGGGGACTACTATGAGCATCTGAACATCACGCAAAAATATTACCACACATTTCACGTGAATTCGCTCGCATTTGCGTAAAAACGCAATTAAACGACATGTTAGCTATTGATACTTCGTCTTTTTTCAATTCAATAGGTTATTTTTGGGGTTTTTTTGGGTATATCAGCCTACATACTACGCAGGACTTTTCTCTGATAAATAATAAATGTTTATTTTAAGCAAGCACACATGATTTACTAGAAACTATATCAACGAATTAAAATTTTTAAAACATCTATACACAATAAGAAGCTATAAGTGACAATTTTAACAATAATATTTTTCTAAATACACTTATTTGACCAGTTCCATATTTTTTGTACTAAGATGTTTTTTAACGTTCAATGCATTTATATACTTTTATCATGTACCTACCAAATGGAAATTCGTGCCAAAGATGAGTCGTGACGGTGTGATAAGGTGCCTGAGTGAACAAAAACTGACATTAAGGTACCAAGGAGGGCCATTAATTACTCGTACATCCCTTTAGGCAAAAAGCAAATATGCTTACATGAGGATATTAAATTCAGGGAAATATGCAAATACGCGTTTCCACTTGATTGAATTTTTACAGCGGTGTGAGTGAGTTTTCGTTACGTGTTTTCGTTTTTCAAGTACGAGATACGGAATAAGACCAGATAATATAACAAACTAGCCGTACTCCGCGGTTATATCCGCATAGTTCCCCTTTCCGAGGCAATACCAGGATGTAAAGTATTATATGTGTTAATCCACACCTATCTTGTGAGGGGGTGTGCTAGAAAGATCCGGGACACTCCTCTCAGGAAAACGGCTGAAGGCAATCGTTCGAGCCCCATATATCCCCGGGTGACCATCACCGGGTCGAAGGCACTAATGCCTTTTCACTGCGAAAAAAGGGTATCTATACTTATCTACATAACATATTTCAACTAAATCGGTCGAGCCGTTTTTGCATGAAAGAATAACAAACATATGTACATATATGTATGTATGTATGTATTTGACGACCGCTTGGCGCAGTAGGTAATACATCTGCCTTCTGCGCGAAGGGTCGTGGGTTCGATTCCCACACCGGAAAAATATATTTGCAATTTACATTTGTATTTTTCTGGGGTCTGGGTGTTGCTATGTATTGTATGTATGTATTTACAAAAGAAAAGTAATATATATGTAATTTATTCCGTTATCTAGTTGCCATAACACAAGCTTCGGCTTAGCTTGGAACTAAATGGCGCTTTGTATAAATGTCCTGAAAATATTTTTATTTATTTATTTATTTATTTATATAGCCATACATACATTCTCACATAGGATAGGATAAAATTTCACAAATGATTGTTCCTTCGTGCCTGAGAACCAGTCAAGGTGCAACAAGGTAGGAACATTCAGGGGGTTTTTAGTCGGTAGTTCCGACCCCGACATAACCCGTCAACCCGTAACAGGTTTAAAAAAGAAAAAAAAAAGGTTAGGATAAGATATAAAACACAGTATCATTTATCCACGACTTTATAAACAGTGTGCATATTTCATTGTCACACCCAGAGCGAAATGATTTATTATAATTCCATACATTAGTTTGTTTGAAGATACATTTGTCATGATTTCACCTGTATTGAAACTGTAATATATTACTGTCTAGTTAAATATAGAGTTAACTTTTATTCACGCGTTGTTTGTTATTGAGAGCGGGTTTCATTCATTATTTCATATATATTCTAATATATAAAGCTGAAGAGTTTGTTTGTTTGAACGCGCTAATCTCAGGATTCGAATTGAAAAATTCTTTTTTTATTGAATTGACCATTTATCGAGGAAGGTTTTAGGCTACGTAACATCACGCTGCGACTAATAGGAGCGAAGATATAATGGAAAATATGGAAAAAACGGACAAAAATATTCATCTTTGAGAGCTTTCTTTGTGTGAGCTGCGAAAACGGTTCAAGATACAAAAATAATATGTATGAAAGAGTTATTCCTCTTTAAATGATCTAAAAAAAAGTCCGCGACAGTATATATCTTCTAAGATTGACTCACTATAACATAATAATAGAAATAGATCCGACGGGGACGAAGTCGCGAGCAACAGCTAGTTTAATTAAAACTGCGTATCAATTGGAGTTTATTGAGATTGTCAATATAAATATTGAAAGTATGACTATGAAACTATATTTTAAAATTTGAGTTCACATTTTTTTTAATTTTTTACAGAATACAGCGTGGCTATATAATATGATATATTATTAAATTTGTAGCTATTTATATACTACTAATATTATAAACGTGAAAGTTTGTGAGAATGTATGTATGTGTGTATGTTTGTTATTCTTTCACGCAAAAACGGCTTGACCGATTTAGTTGAAATTTGGTATGTAGATAGCTGATACCCTGGATTAACACATAGGATACTTTATATCACGGTATTGCCCAGGGAACGGGAACCACACGTGTAAAACCGCGCCGCACAGTTAGTGTAGAATAAGTTATTTTTTCTTTATTTTGCGACTAGTTCTAAAGACTTTATTTCCCATCCCCGTGTCAACATAGGTCCCGATCTTACTATATGCAAAACATCAGCGAAATCAATTGAGAAGTTTTAGCGTTAAAGAGGAACAAACATAATTACATTCGCGTTTATAATATTAAGTAGGATTAGTAGAAAATTGTCTTTTTTCTATTTATGTCAACTATAATATTAACGATATAAAGCAATGCTAGCATGTTTATGTATTGTATGTAATCTAAATATATGTATAAAGGAGAAACTGACTGACTGACTTACATATCAACGCACAGCCTAAACGGTTAAACGTAGACACTTGAAATTTGGAAGGGACGTAGCTTAGATACCGTAGAGGTGCACTATGAAAGGAATTCCCGAAATTCTCAAGGAAACGGGAGTTAGCGGGAAAAAACACTTTTATGAAAGTTTATATGAAAGACCACGCGGATGGAGTCGCAGGCAACATCTAGTCTTCTATAATATTAAAATGAATCGCACGATGTGATGGTAAGCGCATAGCTCGATAACAGCTGTACCGATTTACATAATTCTTTTTTTAGTTTAAACCTGTACAAGGATGGTTTGTAAGCATAAAAAATTGTAAGAAAAGAAATGGTTATACCTTATAAGGATTCGGGTTCGTTTTGTACAGCGTGGACGAAGTCGCGTTGAGTCGGCTAGTAGTTAATACAATGTTTCTTTTATGTTTGTATCTTGGGCTGTTTAACAATTAGTTCGCCCTTTGAAACATTTTAACCTTAACATCAAAAAAACATATTGGACCTATCTTCAGTGTATCTAAGCTCATATATAAGCTAACTAAATATAGCTTTATAATGTACACTTTATTTGTTTATAATTAAGTCATACACAAACAAACAGTATACCATACTTTACCAAACAAAGTAAGTATAATTTTAATTTCCCCAACGACAAACTGACGGCTCCTAAAAATACGAAACTCATTGATAAAACGTCTTAAATTTAATCAGGATGGATCCCTCATAAAGCCGGAGGGAGAGTATTATTTTATTAAACTACTTTATCGCGTCGTAATGCAGTATTTACTGCCAACAATAAGGTTTTACGAGTCTGTGTAAGATTCGAAGATTAGCAGCTGATCGACAAATAAGGTACATTTTAACAAAAATAAACCGATTTTAAACTAAAAGCATAATAAATTTCACTCTTCAAAACTTCTCACAAAGTAAGACGTATTTTTATTTAGTTTATAAATGATTAAATAGTTATTTCATTATAATATAAAATAAATAAAATTAAAAATAAATATTTTCAAGACATTTATACACAGCGCCATTTAGTTCCAAGCTAAGCAGAAAGCTTGTTATGGCGACTAGATAACGGAATAAATTACATATACATACTTTTCTTTTGTAAATACATACATACAATACATAGCAACACCCAGACCCCAGAAAAATACAAATGTAAATTACGAATATATTAGTCCGGTGTGGGGATCGAACCCACGACCCTTCGCGCAGAAAGCAGTAGTGCTACTACTGCGCCAAGCGGTCGTTATATATCTAATTATAACTGGTGTTATTTTTTATTATAGCAAGTAAATGAGCAGAATGTTATTTGGTAAGCGATTACGTCCACCCATGTACAGTAACGATGCTAAGTGTCTCACGATTACGTTGCCTTTAAAATACGTAAAAAATGGAGCAAAAGTTTTGATAAGAAGTGTAGTGTAGTGTATAGAGTTACATTACAGGTAAGATACAGACACAAAAAGTACATACACAAAGAATTTCAATTAAGTATAATATCAATGTTAATGTTATATTTATGTTTTAAAATATATATATACAGAGTTTGCTTTAATATAGTTTTTAAAATAGTATATTTTTAGAATAAGTTGTATTATTACAAGATACTTGATTTATAAGCCCTCTCCACATTTATTTATTATATACTCCGCCCGCGACTCCGTTCGCGTGGACTTTCATATAAACTGTGACCCTCCCTTTCCTCCCTTATAATCCTCAAAAATTGTAGCCTATGTGTTATTCTGATGTATAAGCTATATTGTGGTAAAGTTTCATTCAAATCCATTCAGTAGTTTTTACGTGAAAGAGTAACAAACATCCATACATCCATACATCCATACATCCATACATCCATACTTACAAACTTTCGCCTTTATAATAGTAATAGGATTTTGCTGTGCCCGACGAGGTCCACGTTTGTTATAATAATCGTCAAAAAAGTTTAGCGATTGACGAGAATAGCTGCGCATCGGTAGAATCGCGCTCGTGGGTGCGAGAAAGACAACACGACTGGGACATCCAATCAACGCTCGCGCACATGACGATCACGCGCCCCGCGCGCCGCACCGCTACCTCGATACCTTATTTTTGACTTCTGCGCAGGTTTCGTTCACCGCTAAAGGAAATTGACGGTTACTATACCTACCTATACAATGTTTTACCACCTAAGCCTACATTGTGGAATGCAATAAAGGTATTGGGTATTAATGGCATTCGACTGTCGACAGCCGTGGTGAGCGGACGTGCCTCAATAGTTATACGTGTGTACGTGTACTGTGACGTCAGTATGAGGTATATGTATTGCTTATTAGTGTTCGCGTTCAAGTATTTTACAGGGAGGGAAGGGATATATGGAACATATCTAATGAGATGCCATTATTTGACGGTATTATTGTATCGTATTCGTATGATTTGTTTGTTTTTTTTAACTTACCTTTAAAATTTTCAACAATTTATCCTCTCATAAAATCTCACCCTTCCAAAAGCGAATATGCAAATTCATTTGAGTGCTTTATATTCGAATTATAACCTGACCGATTTGCGTAGTCTCTAGGAACCATTAATATCCCGTAAATTTATTGCTTCCATCCAGACCATATATCATTTTAAATTACTCCGGGTTATTTTATTTCCGACCTTTGCTTGTGTGACATTTTTTTATTTAGCTTACGTTGTTGATTTTCACAGCACCGATATTACGATGTATGATTTTTTACCAGTTATAATATCTTTGAACTTTTTTTTATAACAATAAAGTTATAAAGAATTTTATAATAATAATAATAGGTATATTCTTTATTTTGGGTTCGACTGTAACCTTTGTTTGTTTACTTATAACATATTATATAAATGAATAAATATCATGAAGCTAATTCTAAAGAACATTCTCGAAATTCACGTACTCTCATTCTCATTCTATTATTAAATCTTAATTTCATACAGTTTCCTAAACAATACAATTGTTATAGAAAAGCTTCATTTAAACACAGTAATGCGAATTTCGCCGACTTTAAATTTGCTAAATATGCTTTCAGTATAACGGTAATAGCAATCTTAATGTGTTTACTCCATTTGCTGCATATTAAACGTTTTATAAGTTCGTTTTAATATTGTTTTAAAGAAATTATGTTCGTGAAAGTGTAGGTCATGCATCGAACTGTCGACTTCTAAAATTGAATTGTTCTATCACAATTATTAATCCTCTTAGCAATAAAATCCTTCTAATATTATAGAAGCGAAAGTTTGTGATTATGGATGTATGTTTGTCAATCTTCAACGCAAAAACGTCTGGACTGATTTAGTTGAAATTTGGCAGGTAGATAGGTGTATGACCTATGACCTGGATTTACAAATGAAGAATTTTTAATATCCCTGTATTGCCCGGAGAACGGGAACTACTCAGGTAAAACCTCGGGGCACGGCTAGTATTCTATAAATCAGTGTCATCACTTGTGTACAGAAAACAGTAATAAAGCTAGTAATTTTAAAAATACAAGAAACATCAATTTAATCAATATGTTTTAATGTTAAGATAATATGTAGCGTTGAATGTACTTACTATAAAGATATTAGAAAATATTATATTTCACAGATTTTTAAAAACAGATATAGGTACTATTTATATGTGATAAAGAGTATTAGGCGAAAACTGTATATTATAGTCGTAAACTCGCACAGTCGCGAGGCGAGTGAATTAAAATAAAATAAAATAAAAAAAATCTTTATTTCTCAAAAGTAATTATACAGATTAGACATAAGGTGGTAGGTCATACATGCCATTAATTTAGCTAAATCTATACAAAACAAGAAAAATTATAACCCTGCCTCTTAAACTAGGAGTCCTGTATCTAAAGAGACAGTGTTTGGCCAAACAGTTCATTTAGTTGCCTTCAAGGGAATGAACGCGTATTGAACTACCAAAGGAAGTGTAACTTAACATAGTACATATATAAGT
>JADANM010005714.1:2242125-2255100 GCA_026213755.1 Eurema hecabe
ATTAAAATCTATATCAACTACATGAAAAGGAAAGATTCTAAAAGATTCTAAAGATAATAAATATACTGAGATCTGACCTTTTTGTTTTATAGCAAGAAATTATGTGATTGTCAGACGTCATTTCCGCCCATAGACATACGCAACGGTAGGAACGTAGCGGATGTGTTGCCAGCATTTTATAAAAGAAAAATATGGGTATTATGAGAAAGAAGTCCAGTTAAGTTGAAATGAAAAAGACTAGAAAAAAAAGCATTTTAAAAATGCCATTGCTGTCAGTATTCGAAATGCAAGGGTTTCTCTACGAAGCTGACATTTTTCGACACGGCTTTTTGATAGATTATGATAACCTTTTCGTAATAACAACTGATTCATACTCAGTCCCGCTTAGCAAAAAACCTTTCATTTCATTAGTAAAAATCAACATTACAAAACATAACACAAAAACATTTCTACAATATCATCTATAATTGCAAAATTACTAATAATATTTTGGTTTCCGTGCAACGATAGTAATTTAAAGAATATTTGTATTATCAATGTTATGTCAATATACATTCGCATTCGACTGTATCTTAACACGATTACTACGCAACATTCGTCATGACGTTCTACAGTTAAAATCAATCGCTTATTCATGTTCGATTTCATAATAATTACATATCAAAGCTTTACAAAGAAAACGAAAACGGAAATACGGGCATATAAAACGTTTACAAAGAATTCATATTTCATGCCCATATGCGTACTCGAATAAGGTCACTTACCTTCAATACAAACGTTCGCTTTGAATTTTTCAACGTGACAAAGGCCGTGTCACGCGATGTGCATACGCTTCCGGCTTCGCATATGTCACGCTATAGAATTTCTGCGTTCAGCAAACACGTTTTCAACAATCCCGGAAATATGGGTTGTCAATGTCAATTTTGACAGCTGTTTCTTTCTTTCTTCCTTATATATTATGGCATTAGCGTCTAGCTTTTTGCCAATGTCAAGTAAAATCGTCATCAAGTCGTCTTTAGTCGTCGTCTTCAGTCAGTCGTTTCGTTCTGCCCTTCGTAAAGTGATAGTCAGCTTTACGAAGAACCTCGACGAATCTTGGAGCAATCGGCACGGCGCTACTATGTGCTCTCGAGAAAATTCTTCATTTCCTGGAACCTTATTAGCTAATTTACTGCATGAATCACTATCACAATCAAACATTAAATCACTTTATGCACCAAAAAACGAATATTCAATCGAGATTACAAATAGACGCCGTAAGATTCCCGCCAAAACTCCAGCTGTTTCATTAATTCGTTGACTCAAATTGTACGCATTATGCTGTATACAGTATAATATTTATATTGCAAAATATTTTTTAAGCCTTTAAACCGGCTGAATTATTCACTTGGATTACTCTTGGGCTTTGACTACTTTGGGCTTACAGTATAATTAAATTATTGATAACAAAACTTGACACGATACTACAACTATTAAATTATGAGACGAATTATGAAGTTCAAGAATTCTACAATTGTTCATAATGTTATTATATTTACCAGTGTATTTCTATCTAACAAAGTAGATTAATGTAGTTTAAGAACTAAATATGCCACAATACTTCAATTCAGTTTAATTCGTTGTTTAAATTGTTATTTTTGTCTAGTCTGTGTTAGCTACTCTGTGTAGTTGTACTATAGTTGAGTATCATTAGTTCGGTAAATTAAATGGAAAACGACCGCCTTTCGGTTTTCAAAGTTTGACAATGAATAGCTTAGTATAGCGATTTGTTAGTTACATTATAACTCTTGATTAAACATCAACTGGCAAACATACTATAACTACTAGTTGACTAAAGTACTAGCTGACCCGTGCCCACTTAGATGGGCATAACATTAATAATCCTTTTTATTTTCGGTTTTGTATATAACCTATGTTTGTTTTTGGCTTTGGAGGAGACCTTTACCCAATAGGGGTTTCTTGCAATAAAGTTTTTTTAGTTAAGTTAATTAAGTTTCAGAAAATGTACCATTATTGTATTATTGCAAGGAATAAATGGCTTTTTTATTTATTTTTTAGGTTATAACCTATGACACTCAATAATGTGGCGTTCTATTGGTGTAAGAATTTTTTAAATCGGTTCAGTAGATCCCGAGATTACCCCTTACAATTTAACAAACACACAAGCTTTACTTCTTTATAATATTAGTAAAGATTAGTATACTCCTATACTACATATAACTCAATTCTACATCTTGATGTTTCTTCTAAGAATTTATGCAATAAAATGCGAAATCAATAAATGCAGAGATGCTGCATCTTAAAAATTTCCGTGAAGAAATCATTTTAATTGATAAGGCCGTCCTTAACACTTTTTTAAATTTGTAATTTGATTTTTATGTTTAATTGTGAGAGCTTTCGTGTAAAAAGCGTAAATAAATAAAAAAATCAATAACTGTACAACATTATAATTTACTTAAAAATATTTATTTCTATTTATACGTTTAAATAACAACTATTAGGGTTTCTCTTTGAAATAAAAGTCTAATAAATTATGTTTGACTTTGACTTTGAAAATGAATATTAAATATACCTAAAGCTTTTTATTTACTTATAAGCTTTTAGACAACTAAACCCGCGGGGTACTGCTAGTAAATGATAAAAACAAAATAAAACAAACTGCCAAGGAATAAATTGCTCAAGTTGGCATCGCAATGGCCAGGACACGCCAATGTACCTCCCGAGGGTGTTTGCGGACGAATTTCAAGCTTCGCAATGGAAAAACTTGAGAAATCGTGGTCAATATATAAACCGTTTTTGGCTCTTCGCGTTAGGTTTGAAATTGGACTGCAGTTACTAGTTAGGAGTCATATATAATACTTACCTATTAGAATTTTAGTACATAATCTAGTTAAACAATATTAAGTGTGAAAAGTTATGGCCGAAAAGTAAGGCTCGTTTGATCGATCCTTCGCGAACATATTTAGGCTAGTGGCTTAGGGAAAAAAGAAAGGATATATGACAAAGAGGAATATAAGATGGAGGTTTGAGGGTGGTAGAAAGGGAAGTAGGAGCTATCATTGCTCCCAGTGAATAAACAAAACTCAATTACGAACGCCGCTGTGGAAATTGCAAGCCAGCTAGAATTTGCAGCCCAATTATATCTAACGGAATCTCTAGAGAGAAAATAGTCAATTTTATATAATTGCTGTTCTTCAATAAAATGTTGCTTATTGATACAAAAAGAAAGTGTATTACAATGTTAATCCTTTGTAACAAACAGTACATTGTTATAAACATAAATGTTGTATGTATGAGAACTATAACTCTGAAACACTTGAACTTACAAGACAATAAAACTAACCAAAACATTTTGTTGTAGTGATATTTGATCCTCTACACTGTACATTTTAATATTGCATTATTAAAATTACTTTGTATTTCAGAAGTAAATACTATTATTAAGTAGTATATTTAACTAGTGTATATTTAATCAAGACAATTTGAGGCGAACGGCGTGTCCTATTTTCTTTTTGTAATTGGCTTAATCGTGTCCTAAACAAACGATTTTTATTTTTATTTGATTTATTAAATAATTCTTTAAACCTATTTATTATTGATGTCGTTTTGTTACTACAAAGAAATGAATATTTATTATAGCACATATAATACAAGAAATTAAAACATAAATAAGAAAACAATATATACTCGTAGACAAGCATTTAAACAAACAAAAAAACAAACTAAGAACCAAAAAAGTTATTCCTCTGAACCAGATAGAGAATTCTTGATCAAATGAATCAATGGCCTCTTTTGAATTAAGTTACAAATTAATATCGTCAGCGTGATTTAGGATCTATTGAGGCATACCAAGACAATACCATCTTTAAACTATAATAACTGTTCCGCTATATTGGATGGTCCGCCATATTGAATTTAGAATGACGTTAAACAGCTAATCATGTATTGTCATCCAATCCAAAATTTCAGCTAAATCGGTTGAGGTTTGAATCTGCTTCAAAATTGGGTCGGCAAGTTAAATAAAAGCTTTTAATAAAAATACATTAATTCCGTAAAAGCTACTAATAATGACATTAAAATTAAAAATAAATGACTATTCAAAATGCTAGCAGAATATGAAACGCGATAGTCACAAGAGATGTTGGAATTGGAAATTCGGTCCACAGAGGATGTGTATAAGATTACCCGCTTTCTGACATCCCGATAGTACTCGTAATGCGATTAGCTCACGTGGAATTCACATTTATAATATTACTAGCTGTGCCCGCGACTTCACCCGCATAGAAAAGTGACTTTGGGCAGCATTTTTGAAAATGCCTAACCCGCGCCAACAAACGTTCAGCAAGATCAACGTTGATTCTTTAAATTGCCATAACTTTTTTATTTATTCACCGATTGACATGAATTAAACACTAAATGTTAAGTTAAGTTTACCACAATATATCATTGAAAACCCCATCTAGATAGGGTAAGCCGTTTTTGAGATTAGCGTGCACAAACAAACAGACAAACAGACAAAAATTTCAAAAATCATTGTTTTGGGTTTTAAAGGTCTCCTATAATATTTTTTCTCATATATCTTCTGAGTAGATCTGAAAAACAAAAAAGACACGTACACGTACAGACAGCGACTCGTTACGTTTTTATTATATGTATAGATATAGATTATGAGAATTTCCCTACAATAAAGGAAGAGTTAAAAAGATATCTTAATAATTCAGTTAAATAATAAAAATAGAGTTCATATTTCTTTTCATAAAAACAATCTGATAAAAAACAAGGCTGTCCCAATCAGTACCAACATCTTTTCGCATAAACTTATTGCTCACTTTTCGAGAAAAATTATCCTTAAAGCAACCGTCTTTTCTCAGCCAATCATGTCATTGTCAGAATGTTCTAGTACTTGGACCTTAGTGCGTTGGAATAAGGGTTATTTTGAGTTAACTACAGTATAAAGATGTATCAAAGTGTTGATGCGGGAAGAAAAATTTACCAATATTGCATGCATCACTGAGCGCAGAACGCGATCAATTTTTATTAAAATTGTATAGAAAAGTCTCGAAAGCTTTTCAGTTTTAGCGCTGATTGACAGCGGTGTTAAACGCCTTTCGAACTACTTCGGAACTTTGAATTTTTTGTAGGAAGGTTTTATATACAAATTTATGATTTGTATGGACAAACAATTGACTTCAAAATTGAATGAAGAGATTAAATATTATAAAGTAAAAATATTTTTTTTATTAGGATATTTATTTATGTACTTTTGTATGATGTATGTTAATTTTTTTTATAACTAAAGATGTTCAACAAACTTTGTAGTTAGTTGTACGAAGTTGAATTAAGTTACTAGTACATCCAATCCAATCATTGGCAACCTTCATAGAAACCTAAAAATATAGCATCATATAGGTGGTGGAACATCGTGAACTTTAGTCCATTTCAGTCCAACATTACCTACTTTCTAACTCCAAGAATCATACTGCGTCAGCATTTCCTAACAAATTTTTTATTTTTATACTATGAAGAAGGGAGACGAGCTGGACGCACTCCTGATGGTAAGAGTAACGCCAGCCCATAGCCAATGCAGTGCTACTCGGAACTTTGCTATAAAGCCCAACTCCGGGCAGAGGTGCACTACACCGACGCTCCCCACTTTGAGTCATCAGATGTTGAGACTCATTGGCCCAGTAATTACGCTGGCTACAGTGCCCTTCAGACCGGAGCACAGTGACATTTTCACGTCACTGTTCAGGCGGTAGAATGTCTGGCACTGTGGGGGTACCCACCCAGTCGGTCTCCTGCGAAAGAGACCTACCCCCGGTTGTATCTGTATATGTAATGTATCCTCAACTTGTTCTATAAACTCGTAATCAAATAAATACATTATCTAACAATTTAAAACTCCTATAGAAAACTACAATTTTACCAAACTGAAGTTAAGTCCAATTTTTAATAAAACTGAACTGGCAAGAGCTTTTGATAACAGAACGTGTTTTTGGCACATTGATAAGACTTGGCAACAGTCACGTGCAGTTTGCTGCGAATCTCCAATCTCCATTTTATCTTGTATGTGAAGTGTATATAAGTGTATATATAATTGTAGCGGCTCATGGTAGCAACTACATATTTTGAGTGCCGAACAGGATGCTGGGTATGAACACAATAAGATGTTATGTTGAACTCTATTTAATCGATATCAATGCTTATTTATATATTGCGCGATCCGCTGACGCCAGGGTTTTAGTGTACGATTAAACTACTTACTCGTACATATTCGGGGTATTTAATGCAATTTATCCTTGAAACAATTCTTATATCGCAATGTCTGAGTGTTTCCTGACAGTGGGTTCCTTGAAAATAAACTAAATAAACAATTATAAACAAGTTGAGTTGGAGTTTAAGAATGTCATAAATTCTTAAATCGATTAGAAAAATGCGTTTACCAACACATTTCCGATACTATCCATACTAATATTATAAATGGGAAAGTCACTCTGTCTGTCTGTCTTTCCGTCATGCTTAAACTACTGAACCGATTAGAACGAAATTTGTTACACAGATGGTGTAGAGCCTGAGCTCAAACATAGGCTAGTTTAGTAAACTGGATAAAAGGGTTATAAGGGTGAAAGGGGGGGTCAAAGTTTATATGAAAGTCCACGCGGATGGAGTCGCGGGCAACAGCTAGTCTTGAATATAAGATTAATTTTGATAAACATTTGAGTTCGAGGACATCAGAAACTGTACTTAATGTTCCGTAAAGATTTCGATTCGATATTTTTTCTCAACGTATTTCATCTCGTCTTTGTTTCCGTTACATGCGATACAATCTCCAGCTCAAAATACATTTAGTGACGTGTGAAAGCCTTCACTATATTTATCGCGTTATCCCCGATCGCGAAGTCTGATCACGTTTTGCAAACATGCGAATAGTGTTAGAAGATGCCGCATCTTCAATGTTATTCTTTAGCATAAATATAACAGTACTGATTCGGCAATATATCGTTGAATTATTTTATTTATATTTATTATTTACAAGCTAGCCCCGGTTTTGCACTCAAATAATAAGATACATGGCAGAACAGACAGAAGCAAGCTACTTTTTAATGAATTTTTAATAGGTATAGCTATCAAAATATATTCACACATGTGTATTTTCAAGTTTATTTTATACGGAAAAAATAACTTCGTTTAACATGCACTAGATTAGTAACTAACATTAATCAACAAGTTATGGTTAACTGAAACATAACATTGACCTTTTTTACACCTTCATAAAGCTCTCTTCTCTTTAACACGCAACAAACATACTCTTTAATACGCCGAGCTCTGAATCGCGCTTATGATATTTATGGAGATTTTGTATATATATCTAAGCATGTAATTAATTGAACCGTAGGGCCAGTTTGTTAATCGACTAGTCGAGAATTCTTCCTCTGGTTCAGAGGAAGGTAACAGCCAGCCTTCCTGCCAATAGAAACCTCACCATGATATAAGCACGCTACCTGATTACTTGCGTGCGAAAGAGATAACGCTCTCCTAACACGAGTTTACTGGAGGTCTCTTTCTAACGATCGAAGTCTAATATTTCGTGCCAGGTACTGTAAGCTACTTGAGAAAAATTGATTTGGTCCTACAAAGCTTGAGATGGGAAGGAAATAATTCAAGCACCGTTTCCATTTAATATTCCTATCAAGTAGTCGCTCGTTCAATCAGACATTTTATACTTTACTTTTTCTTGACTTGAATAACATTATAATAGCATTTACGCTTTTTAATTTAAGCTTTTTAATTATATGATTGTATTATATGTTAAATGGATCACTTTGCGGTTTCAATGCGCGTGAAATTTTATTATATAATAGTTACATAATTTAAAATAACATCTTATATTTAATTTCGTATAGTTGCCTGAAAGAAATAATTTATAGTATAGTTATGTTTTTCTTTGTAATTCAACTAAACATGTAAAAAAGAACGTCTAAATAAGGCTTAAAACACGCTTTAAATTTAAATAAACATTAAAAATTCCAATATGTTTTGTTAAACTGCCATGCAAACTGTGTTACGTTTTAATTAAAAAATCAATTTTACATACAAAAGGCTCAATATTCGAACTGACAGGAGCCGTAATTATGTTGGAAACAGGACATAATTAAAACCAAATAATAACTTTAAATTCCATATTATTTAATGCTTTATTATTAAATTGGATTTTTACTAAAAGCAAACTTAGGAATCGATTCATCTATATATATAAAAGAAAGTCGTGTTAGTTACACCTTTTATAACTCGATAACGGCTCAACTGATTTGGATGATAATTGGTAGGGATGTAGCTTAGAACCAGGAGAAGGACATAGGATACTTTTTATCCAGTTTCCAGGGGAATATTTTTTTATGAAAGTAAACGCGGATGGAGTCGCGGGCAACAACTAGTTATATATATAATTGTATCGTTTTTGTTGGTTTTTGCGATTTAAAAGCTTCGAGGAGAGTTTACGAAGGTACTTTTGACCTCTTCAACACAGTGTGGTTTTGATCAGTAGATGTAGCCGTTTAGACTGTGCGTTAATATTATGTCAGTCAGTCAGTTTCTCCTTATCTACACTAATATATAAAGCTGAAGAGTTTGTTTGTTTATTTGTATTGTTTGAACGCGCTAATCTCAGGATCTACTGATTCGAATTGAGGAATTATTTTTATATTGAATTGACCATTTATCGAGGAAGGCTTTAGGCTACGTAACATCACGCTGCGACTAATAGGAGCGAAGATATAATGGAAAATATGGAAAAAGACGAGGAAAATTATTCATAATAATTTTTGAGGGCTTCCTTTGCGTGCGCTCCGAAAACGGTTCAAGATACAAAAATATGTAAGAAAGAATTATTCCTCTTTAAATGATCTAAAAAAAATCTCAAACCTTCTAAGATTGACTCACTATAACATAATAATACAAATAGATCCGACGGGGACGAAGTCGCGAGCAACAGCTAGTAACTATATACTTTTAGATTTATAGTATTTAAGTAAGTAGTAAGTATGTAGCGAATTACTTACTTACTACTAAGTACTACTAAGTAAGTAATTCCGATATATTTTTAGATTAGGTGTCTTGTGGTCTCTCTTTCCCGTATAAGAACTATCATTTATCATAAGATAATAAGCTGTCGCATTTCTGTGTTACCTTTACCTTCATGTCATATCAACGCGCATATCTTACTAGTTTTTGCCCGCGAATCCGCCCGCGTGGATTTTCATACAAACTTTCATCCCCTATTTTATCCCCTTGAGGGTAGAATTGATCAAAATCCTGGCATGGCAAATTTCAGCCCGAACCGTCCAGTGATTTGGGCTGTGCGTTGATAGATAACTATGTCAGTCAGTCACCTTTAAATTAATTATATATATTTAAATTTATGTGTAGAGATTAAAGCATACTTAGGGACAGACAGAAAAAAGCGACTTTGTATTATACCATATAATGGTCATTCTAATTTTATATAAAATGTTATGTAGGGCGGAATATTACGTTTATTACCTACTAGCTGTGCCAGCGACGTCGCCCGCGTAGAACACTAGAAGTAACACTAGAAGACTGGGCAGCATTTTTGAAAACGCCTAACACGCGCCAACAGTTCAGCAAGTTCAACGTGATTCTTTAAATTGCCATAACTTTTTTATTTATTAACCGATTGACATGAATTAAACACTAAAAGTTAAATGAAGCTTACCACAATATATCATTGAAAACCTCATCCAGATAGGATTAGCCGTTTCTGAGATTAGCACGCATAAACAAACAGACAAAAATTCCAAAAATCATTGTTTTTGGTTCTATTGCGTTAATAAAGGTCTCCCTTAATATTTTTTCTAATATATCTTCCATGTACAGACAGCGACTCGTTACGTTTTTATTATATGTATAGATAGATTATCACTATTATTTACACTATTTAAATTATATGAATGTTTAATGTTTCTTTCTTTCTTTCATTCTTCTAATATTTGTAATAAATTCATGTCTAATTAAAAAGGCGTACTATACATTAAATGAATATATTGAAGACAAAAACCCTTGGAATGATATTTCTTAACGCTCGCAGGACGGTGACCTTTTTCATATATAAGTATTATAATAGACGAGTTTTTGTTTATATTTACAATTGTATGTTCTTATTTTAAAAAGAGCGTCTATCAGAGTTTCCTGCCGGTTCTTCTCTGTAGAAACTGCCTTCCCAACCGGTGGTAAATGTTTTGTAATACCATGACGATTCAAGTGTTACTTTATGTAGCCTAATTGAATAAAGATACTTTTGACTTTGACTTTTGAAATATGTATTAAGTGTCTGTACTGTTTAGAAATATTATTTTATTGTATATATTTTAAGAAGCGTTTAGGTTTAAAACTACATACATCCGTGGTATTCTAATATGGAAATTGTGGATTGAGTTTATCAAACATCTCGTTCGAAATAGAATCTCTCCGACACATTTACTTTGCTTTGCAATCTAACATCTATGTGTTCAATACGAAGTTTACTCGGAAAACGATTCGTATGAATATATCCATACTAATATTGTAAATACGAAAGTAAGTCTGTCTTTCTTTCCATCACGCTTAAACTACTGAACCGAGTAGAAGGTTGTGCGAAACCTTTAATAGTTTTACGGTTTCACGGCTAAACCGCTGTACCGATTGTAATATAATTTGGTACACAGATGGTCTAGAGCCTGAGAAAGAACATAGGCTACTTTTTAACTGGAAAGAGGGGTTAAAAAGATGGAAGGGGGGTCAAAGTTTATTCGAAAGTCCACGCGGACGGAGTCGCGGGCAGCAGCTAGTATTAGTATATTGTTTGGGCTTCACTGCCTTGTACCTATATTGCTAAAAACATCATTTAATGTTAATAATGCTCCCTACAATAATACAAATAATAATATATAATTAATCATATTCCATAAATAACAGTCAATCGCTCGTTAATATCAATCGAATTGTCCTGAAACAGATTCCCAGAGGGAATTCTATTGTTTTGTACACGGCTTTGAATCGGAAATTCAATACTAAACCTATACAAAGGGAATTTCAATTCAAACCTCCATAGAAGCTATATATCTAAGCTAACGCTAAATCATAAGTACATATCTATACGTTTGTTTGAACGCGCTAACCTCAGGAACTACTGGTTCTGATTGAATTTTTTTTATTAAATAGACCATTTATCGAGGAAGGCTTTAGGCTACATAACATCACGCTGCGACTAAAAGGAGCGAAGAAATAATGGAAAAAGTAATCGATGGGGACGAAGGTCGCGAGCAACGGCTAGTCATACGTATTTAATCTTTTATTTTTAAATCTATACTAATATATAAAGCTGAAGAGTTTGTTTGTTTGTTTGTTTGTTTGTTTTTTTGAACGCGCTAATCTCAGGAACTACTGGTTCGAATTGAAAAATTCTTTTTTTATTGCATAGACAATTTATCGAGGAAGGCTTTAGGCTACATAACATCTTGCTGCGACTAATAGGAGCGAAGATATAATGGAAAATGTGGAAAAAACGGGAGAAATTATTCATACTTGACGACTTCCGGTGCGTGCGCTGCGAAAACGGTTCAAGATACAAAAAAATATGTATGAAAGAATTATTCCTCTTTAAAAGATCTAAAAAAAAGTCCGCGACAGCATGTGTCTATCTTTTAAGGTTAAGTCACTAGAATCGTTTTTATGGTAATCAAATTTGTTCGAAATTAACGCAATATTATAGACATCGCGTCCGGTCGGGAACCTTCGGTAGCAGCGGCGCACGAGCGCTTCCTCGGCTATCTCCGCTGCGATCACTTCTCGCTTGCTTCGACGGCAGACGCACGTCCGCTTGCCCGCCGACTATTGTGTATCGCTATTCGTAATATATTGCTTGAACTTGACTTTAGTTTTAATTTGGACCCAGAACATTAGTACAGCTACAATGTCTTATTGATTCAGAGTACTTTACTGTAAACAAAATTGTCTTTGACATCACTCAATTTCAATAAACGTAGAAGATATTAGCATTTTAAAATAACAAACACAAGATAATAAAACAAAAAATATAATTTACGCAGAAATGTGGTGGTAGGTACCATGTATGAAAATATTTGGTTCACATTTACTCAGAAATAAAACATTTTTCATTTTCATTTAATTTTCAATGTAGCTTTCTAATGAAAAAACAATTATTAAAATAGTCCAGTACTTTTCTCTTTATAATATAAGTATTGATGACAGAAAGGTTTGCAAAATTAAATATGATGCTCAAAATAACTTCCACGCGGACGAAGTCGCGGGCACAGCTAGTAATGCATAAAGTAGGTAACCAATATAATATATTTTTTAATATCTCTTTATAAGGAAGGTATAGTAATCGTCAATTTCCTTAATAGCGGTGAACGAAACCTGCGCAGAAGTAAAAAATAAGGTATCGAGGTAGCGGTGCAGCGCGCAGGGCGCGTGATCGTCATGTGCGCGAGCGTTGATTGGTTGTCCCAGTCGTGTTGTCTTTCTCGCACCCACGAGCGCGATTCTACCGATGTGCAGCTATTCTCGTCAATCGCTAAACTTTTTGACGATTATTATACATACTATATAGGTGTTAAACAGATTTGTGTATAATGAGTTATCAGTGCCTTGGGGAATAGATTAAAAGCAATATAAAATCGTATTTTTATAGCCTGCATCTACAGTGACTAGCAAGTCCACTAACGTTCCTCATGAATTACTATTTATTCGTGAAAAGGCACATGAAATTCGTGCCGTAGTACAATAATTCGTGTACAAATGAGGCAGGGTATTTTGTTTCATAATGTATAATGATAAAACACCGCGATCAAACACTGTTGGCAATGTGATAAATAAAAGACCTTTAGTTAAAGTTTGTTTTACTTACATTCTTTATTAACTTAAAACTTAACTACTGCTCTATGCTGTGAAGCTGGT
>JADANM010005714.1:2269591-2327488 GCA_026213755.1 Eurema hecabe
CTGCGTTTTATAACAATTTATATAAACTAGCAATTTTAATAAAAATGGCAAGATTATAAAAATCGAGTGATTTGACATTATTGGCTCGTACAACTCTCTGAAATGACAGTTAGAATCCACTAGTATTTATCTTTTGCGATTTGCTCATCATTGCTTCTTGTTTGTAAACTTTCATTATATTTATTATTTACCATTGTGTTTTGTCTAGTTTGTTTTGTGTTTTGGTTACATCGGGTTTCGTACATTGTGTTTAGAAAATTTTCTGTGAGTAAGCAATGCCTATTAATTATATTAATACGATGGTATTCATTATGACCATTCCTAGCACTTAAATCAATTGAATCAATACCTACAGTGCCTGCAAAAAGATAGTTGTCCTACGTACTTTAGCTGTCTTCAATCAAATCTTGCAAAGGTCATAATTATAGTAATACCTTGATTGTATTTAAATTCTAGGTCATTTAGATGTAATTAAATTTGATTTTATACTGCTTTACGAACCGTTGGTACATAATTGCTTTGTGATGTTGATTTAAGATTCCTATTAACAGAACCTAGCTTAATATATATGTTTTACTTTGACGATGAGAAAAGAAACCTTAGCATTTTTATTATCAGTCTCGGAGTACTAATTTCAAGTATAATTAACATCAGTTTGAAACTAACAGGATATAAAGCTGTGTACATAGATTTTCCTAATTACAAATTGCGAGAGGCTTCGCACATGTTAGCGCTAGAACTTGGCTCAAACTTTAGTGCATATATCTCAGTCTTAGACTGTTAATGTTAGGCATTAACAGTCGAAGCTTAAGCTCTCGTATATCCTCTGGTACAGTCGACTACATAATTATATTAATATTAGCTTTTGCCCGCGGCTTCGTTCGCATAGAAATAAATAATATATATTTGTAATAAGTAGCATGCTCATACCTTCAAGAATATGTGTACAAATTTCATGATTATAGGGTGCGTTTTTGCGCGAAAGCGTACATTTATAATATTACTAAGGATTACAAATTAGAAATCATGTAACATTAAAATAGACATATTAAAGAAAAAACCAAGAGGCATTTGAATTAAGTTAATTGTCCATCCACACCCATTATTATTATTAAAACGTTTGAAATAAAATAACAGAAGAAAAGTGATCAGTGCCGCCCATAATTATTTGCTGTATTACGAGTGTGTTCCCGACCTTTAACTAATTAAAGCTGTTGTAAATAGTCGTAGTTTTAGATGACAGACAGCACCAAATTCGTTTGTCTAGTTCAAGTTGCTACAAATTCCACTTCGGGCGAATTGGAACGATAAAGTTTAACAATGCTCTTATAAACTTGGAGGTAAGGTTCCCATACACTTGGAGCACGTGGCTTAGACTTGGAAATTTTATTGTGGACTACTCCTTGCGTCTTTGTGTGTGCATCCCCCTATAAGGGTGCGGAGGAAAAACGTTAACTGTTTAGTCTGTATGGCACCATTTTTTGGTCTGACTTAAGGTCCCTCTCGACGGTAAAATAGCTTTGAAATATTTCTTTACACACTCTATTAATTAACTTACTTTTTATTAACTAAATTGTCTACGTTTTTCTGTCTTTGAGTAAAAAAATAATAAATCATAATAATGTTGTCATGTTATCAATGATGGAACTATCTTGAGGTAAGTAAATATTATTTGATATAGGTACCTACTGTTTTAAAACAATGCTTGATCAATTCAGTTAAAATAGAACGATCAAAACCTAATATTTTGAACATGTCTGAACTAGTCCCGAGGTCAACGTGAAGCTGGGACATCGACTACATATCCAACGTACTAAAGTACGTAGGTAAGCTGGGAGGATCGTCAATTTATTTATATTATTTATTTATTTATTTACCCTTATTACATTTCAATCTTACAGACTATTTGTACAGAAACAGAAGAAATGTAATAGGCGGCCTTATCAGTAAAAAGTGATTTCTGCCAGGCAACCTTTATAATTATTTGAAAAATGTCAATGTGTTGTTGAAAGATAAAAAATTAAGTGTGCAAGTGATATTGTTAACAAAGCAGTTAAAATTACAGTTTCCGATAGTCGTTTGTCAAAGCGAGAACAATAGAAACGATCATTTCGGGTCCGGTGTTGGAAATTATTGGTACGAAACTGTATTGGAAAAATATCGAAATATTTTAAAGGACGTTTATGATTTTACGTACACACTCATACTTTGTAACTCTATATTAATCGTAGTTTTTTTCGTAGAAGAGCAACAAACCTACTTACATATATATGTAAAATAAAATATACGAGGACATCCTCGTATACTTAGATACTTTTGAGTTTATAATACTCTTATTGTAGAATTCAAAATATTTTGCCTAGTAATATTAAAAATAAAATTAAGTAGTATCTATACCAATATTATAACGCTGAAGAGTATGTTTGTTTGTTTGAACGCGCTTATCTCAGGAACTCCTGATTCGAATTGAAAGATTTTTTTTATTGAAAATACTTTTATCTTTTTTTTTTTTTGAATGGAATCTCGCTGTATTGCCTGAAGGGCATTTACAGTTTAACGCGGACTTTTTGGGCGAGCCGAAGGGCTCGCCCTTGCGAGGGCGACTCGCCTAAGGGCTTCCCTCCCCCGTGGGAGGGCCGCGGACCTCGGCTTGGGCTGTCGCCAGTGTGGACGTGGCCTGAAGGGCCGGACGGAAGCTCACCCGGGTGAGCGAACTGCGGTATATGGGACCGCGCCTTCTGCGTGGAAGGCGGTGAGACGCGCTTGACGCGGCGGTAGCGGCCTCTAACGCGGCATTGCTGACCGTTATAGGGTCGTCTGGATCGGTGAGGATACTTTTATCGAGGAAGGCTTTAGGCTACATAACATCACGCTGCGACTAATAGACGCGAAGAAATAACGGAAAAAGAAATCGTCGGGGACGAAGTCGCAAGCAACGGCTCGTTAAAAATAAAATAATTTGCACTCTCAGAGTTCTTAGCTTGAATGAGTATGAGTATAAAGATACCGTATGAGGAATCCAACTAGACTGTTTCTAAATCGATCATTTAAACAGACATCTCTAATGATACGTCACTACGTGTTATCGATGTAATTCTCCAAACGAATTTAAATATATATTTACCATTTATAATTCTATGCGGAAATGGGTAAGATTACTGATATATATTATAGACTCATAGTTGTATAGTGTGCATTTTTTCTTTCTTATGTGTTATATTCCATAGATTGCTTAGAAGAAATATCTGGCAAGCAAGATAAAGCCGTTTATTGTATATGTATAATGTATATGCATTATTATTATTTTTATTTTCTTTGTTTGAACATGCTTATCTCAGGAAGTAATAGTTCGAATTATATGATTTTTTTTATAAGTCCATTGATCTAAGAATGCTTTACCTATATAACATTAAAGTGCGACCAAGGTGAAAAGAATAACTGGAGAGAATAGAAAAAAAAACAGGGTAATAAACACAGAAGAAAGAAATTTAACCCAGTCACTTGCGTGTGTTTAAGTAAAATATTTATTTATTGACCATGACTCGTAAAAACTAAGTTAAGAATGAAAACTTTGTAAATTTCAGTGCTATTCAGAAAAATAGCTTTTCGCAAAGGATAGGTGCATTAAGTGGCCCCAAGATGGATGATGCAATTTTCCCAGGAAAATATTTATCTTGTATACATTTAAGTTAAGCCGTAACGTATTTTTTATCTGTGCAATTTTTACATATGTTTTTATTTAAGCTAGATTGCCTACTTTGACAAAATGTTTTAAAATCATTTCTTAAGTTAAATAAGACCAGCACCTTTATACGAACAAAATAATCTACTTCTAATTTAAAATTGTATTAATTTGAATACCTATCAATTTCTGAAAACGAAGTAGCCATAAGGTTTAAATTTAAAACTCGGAGCCCGAGCACTTTCCCGTAATTTATATATTTTGACAATTGAAGAAAGAGATCTAATGATTAAAAATTTTCACTCTTAAGGTTTCATTCCACACATGCGGACACAGTATGTAACATGTATACATTCATATATACCTAAGGCATAGCATAATAACACCTGTTAAAGCAGTATGAGCACGCAAAGTGAAGCCATTTCAAGGTAGACAATTTTGTCTAACTACATAGAACGTCGTCACAGTGCATCGAATTTTTCGTATGCTTTTCCTAGATTACAATTTTTAAGTATTTCATCGTGCAGTTAACACCTACATGTATACAGTTTTGGCTTCACTTACGGCGGACAGATTATTAAAGGACTATACGTCTATGCTTACAAATAGGTACAAACTAATTTAAGTTCCGAAAAAGTATTGTTGGAATTGTTAGTAAAGGTTTGTTTTTGCTGGATTCGTAGAAACGAGAGTTGTAACAATTCTGTAGCACCTGGGACCTATAAAACTTATATTATCGCCTGCTTTTTGTTATTTATTTCCGATACTTTTACACGTTGAACTTTGTATAAGAAAAGTTACGAGTACATCTGTAGTTAGGAGTTGCTTTACAATGTCCGTTATTCCAAAAATTTATAGTAAGTGAGGCCTAAGTAATAGTATTCAATATTCTTTTTTTGTTGGTTTAAAATATTTATTTATCTATATATATAAAAGAAAGTCGTGTTAGTTACACCATTTATAACTTGATAACGGCTCAATTTGGCTGAATATTGGTGGAGATGTAGTTTAGAACCAGGAGAAGGACATAGGATACTTTTTATCCATTCTTTTTTATGAAAGTAAACGCGGACGGAGTCGCGGGCAACAGCTAGTAGGTTTATAAAATTACAGTTAAATTAAGATCTATACCTTAACTTATTTTAATATTTTTTGATATTTGGATAGTTAAATAATTACTCCAAAATACTGTCACGAAGAACTTCACAATCATTTCTTATCATCTTTTATAGTATATTATGCTATAAAAGAAAATAAATACCAAAAATAAATTTTTCTTCCATGTTGACACCGAAAAGAGTCCATAATACAAGTCTCCTACGTAATTCCTTTATCTAGGCACAATTTGTTATCTTTAGTACTACACTAACCTTGACCCAGACATTAAGGTTTTGTGGTACACAAAACTTGGTAACGGAAAACAAGACTTGAGCTACAAATTATATAAATTGCTTCAGATTCCTTTTCGTAGTAAAAAGCTACTGTTTTCTCTTTTGTTAATGTTGGTTTTAGGATCGGCATTGTTTTATTGTAATGAAAAAGTGCTTAAGGCTAAGTTTGTTAGCAAGGAACCTGCTAATTAAATGCGACGTAAATAGTCAAAATTTAAAAATTGTAGTTAAGCTATTGTCTATGTTTTAGAATTAATATAATGTATTAAATAGAAAGTATTCACTGTTGAATTGAAAGTAATTATAATGAAGTAATAGTTAATAATCTATACCTATATATAAAAATGAAACCCGTTTTCCGTTGTCACGACATAACATGAAAACGGCTTGACCGATTTGGCAGATTTTTTTGTTGTATTTGTTATTATTAGGTTCTTATGTAAGAAAAGAATAGCATTTAAGCTTTTTTGATGCTTCATGATTATAGGGCGATACGAAGTTCGCCGGGTCAGCTAGTCTATAATATAAAAAAGAATCGCAAAATGTGTTGGTAAGCGCATAATTTGATAACAGCTAAACTGATTTATAGTAATCGTCAAAAACCTTTAGCGGTGAACGAAACTTGCGCAGAAGTCAAAAATAAGGTATCGAGGTAACGGCGCGGCGCGCGGGGCGCGTGATCGTCATGTGCGCGAGCGTTGATTGGTTGTCCCAGTCGTGTTGTCTTTCTCGCACCCACGAGCGTGATTCTACCGATGCGCAGCTATTCTTGTCAATCGCTAAACTTTTTTGACGATTATTATACACAATTCTTTTTTTAGAATAGTCCTGGGTGTACGAGGTTTTTTTCAGCAAACGAAAATGGTAGTCGTAGGGCAAAGGTTTTGGGTAGTAACTACATATTAGTACAGTGTGAAGATAGTGGGGTTGGGCCGGCAAGTTTTAAATAAATTAATGTTAATACACTTTCGTAATCATCTGTACAACTGATTGAAAAGCTTATTCTATAGAGAGGAATTTCATCTACTCTAAGTTGTAATAATATTATTCGCGATGTACCAAAAATTTTCTATATACATAAATCTATTGTCGCAGTTGACCGCGATGCAATCTCGGATATCCAATTCGAAATACTTTTAAGGTCTCGACTATTGGTAGCTGGGTGGATTCAGTAAATATCTATCGGTTCAGAGCATTCCATTTATCCGGTTTTAGATGCGAAAGTTTTTTCCATTGTTGCAATGGTATTTAACTACGCTACTGGATTTATTAAGAGATATTTATGATCGCTATTGAATTTCCATTTTCGAGAAGCTTTTAAGAGGATTTGGTGTGAAGTATTTTTGGTTTTGAATTTAGTTTAATTGACTGTCACAGACGAGACGTCGCTTTTCGATATTCTGTTCAAGTGAATAAAATAAATCAACACCAACACAAAAACATTCACAATCTCTCACAGACACGGAAATTTACGTTTAAAACACGTATTAAAAATACGTGCAGTAATAATGTCTATCTCTGAAATACTTCTATTAAAAATTATGTAAATAACCAACAGACCATCGTAAAAGGAGGCAATTTTCTACCACACACACTTTCTGTAAGTACTATGCTGTACTAAGCATTGGATATCGTAATACGTATAAGTGTTATAGTATAAAAATTAAAAATAATATATCTCTCAGTTCTATCCATGTAAATACTATAAAGGTTTCTGTTCCATGTAAATCAAAGAAAGAAACCCTTCCACTTCTTTCAAATTTGCATAAGCAATTAACGTTTAAATTTTTCACACCGCTACGAGGAACTTGAAAGTAGCAATGATTAAAACCAATATTGAAACAAGAACGAATAGCGACAATTAATTTTGGAGCGTCCCAATTTTTCCGAGAATATTTTATCAAAGGCTTTGTGGAGTTTTTTCTGGAGACGTTTAGTAATGAGCTCTTTGCCGCTTCGAACATCTGAACCGTTTTATTGAATGCTCCCTAAGTACTTGGAGTTAAGGGTCGGAATATCAGTGTTTTAGCACGATCGAGTATATCTTTAAGAACAGATAAGTAGAAGCTCAAATGTGACTCTAAGAATCGAAATTTATTTTTATATATTCTCAGTTATTCAAGCCATTAGTGATTATTTTTTATTTACATTGACAAACCATGACTAACAATATTTATAAAAAGTAAAAATTTACTGAATATAGTGTATCCCTATCGCCAAATAAAAATCTGAGTGCTATATAATGGTAGAAGTGTCATTGTTGTAAAAACTGGTTCCTATCATGTTCTACGAATTAATACTTCTTTTATGGTTTCCAGGTTTCCTCGAATCATTACCATCATTATCTCAGACTATTGCTCTCCTCTGCTGAACAAAGGCCTTTTCCAGATGTCCAGAGTAAACAGTCTACCGCGAACTGCATCCAACGAGAACTATCTTCACCTCGAATATATAAAGAGCATACACCACCACATTATCTCTTGAAAGCATTAATTCGATTTGAAGCTACCTTTACAACCTCTGAAATTTGGTTTGACTCTATTCGAATATAGAAATGCAAATGAAAACGTGGAAACGCGTCACCCTATAGCACGTTATTATGTAATACGATTTTCAGCTCGTATCACGAAATCTCATATTCTTTTGTTCAGTAAAAGCGGCATTGCACAGTACGTGTCGCGACAAACTAGGCGAAATTAAGTTTTTCATTGTACCAACTTCGCGAAGCATAGTTCGTGTATAGTATTTGTGACATTTATTACACGCTACCAGATAAACTTTGTTACATGATGAAATGAACGGGGTTTATTTAGGTTTTCAATTGTGTTGTGCTTCAATTGTTACAAGCCAAACTTTTTGTAAGCGTAATTTTAAACAGTTAGTCGATTATTTAAACTCAATCTAATATAATCTTTGTTTAAAGAGGCTTATTTTAAGAGATATGAATATTCTAAAGAAAAATCATGTTCTTCCCGTTGTAAACTGTAAAGGGCACCGAGAAAAACCAGCAAGAAATTTAAAGGCGGCTAGTAAAATAACATTGAAAAATAATAAAGCTAGTTTTATGCTGCCTTTAATTAACGGAGATATTGTTTTATTTTTAACTTGATTAAAGGTGCACTAAGTATTACAAAATATTGAAAGAAACTAGCTTGATTGGGTACTACTACTAATACTAATATTATAATCAAATTTAATTTGATACATTTGTTTATCTCTGTTACGTTACCAAAAAAAAATGTCTACAGTTAAAGGAAAATGTGGCAAAAACAAAAGTCACTTAGTTCGATAATAAAACCTATTCAATAAGCATTATTGAAATTCTCAAAGTAATAAATTTTACAAGCTTTTATTTATAAATAATCCTACAACTCTATTTATCCGTCAGTTTGTTGGAAACTGAGCTAGCCCGGAGCAATAGAACGGTCTTGAAGAATCGTCTACGAACTCGCTGTAATAGGTCTGTCTAAACTACACGTTTTCTTTGTAAGAAACAAGTTCGCCTCTTGAAATAAAATGCCAATGCTTCACATTTACGTCGCATGGTCACGGTCTAGTTGCAAAAAGGTTGCTATCTCGAAATAAAGAATAAAAAAGGTAACGCAAAAAGTTAACTTAGAAGGTATAGTAAAAATATGGTGCAGGCTTTATTTTTAATAATATCATAATATATCAAATCGTCGGAGCTTGATTTTCTAAACTTTAATTTACATGCTGGTATGTAATTATATAAAAAAAGAGTTAATATATATAAAAAAAAGATTTAATTCGAATATTCAATTTTCTGTATCAGTATAGTGATATAAGCGAAAAGGTTGCTATTCGAAAATAATAAAGAATAGAATACAAAATGTGTTTCGTTACGAAGCTTTAGTTTTAAGAATATAAAAGAAAAAGAAGTCTGGCTTGGAATTTCTAAATCTATATTTACATTCTTGTTATGTGACACAATATTTAAAAATCAAAATCAAATAATATAAGAAATTTCATGTAGTTTTTTACTAACATTCAAAATTATATAATACACTATACGACAGAGTACGACGGATAGATATATGAAAAAATGTTGTACAAATCTACAAGATACAGTTGCAACATCTAATTTGTGTAGCTTAATTTGTCTGTTCTTCGCGAAACCCCGTAAGACCATTTCCTTATCTTAAACAAATATAGCAATACCAACACGGACGGACAGGGTTGCCATCTTTATAAGTATGATATTCTCTTTGAAACATCTATGTCTACTATGGCAGCTTTATTAATAAACTAGCCACACCGGCTTTTTTTAATTGGCTCTAAAAGTACTGTACAGATACTTATCAAATTCAAAACTAATATGACTTAGAGCTACGGGATTTACAAATACTACTTTATGCAGTCCAACTTTACAATAGAGATCTTTATGACAAAAAATTAATGTATATATATAAAAATGAAACCCCTTTCCCGTTGTCACGACATAACATGAAAACGGCTTGACCAAATTGGTTTTTTTTTGTATTTGTTATTATTAGGAGAGAGAGGTTTTTATGTAAGGAAAGATTAGCATTCCCCTTTTTTGATATTACATGATTATAGGGCGATACGAAGTTCGACGGGTCAGCTAGTATCTATTACTAATATATAAAGCTGAAAAGTTTGTTTGTTTTTTTGTTTGTTTGAGCGCGCTAATCTTAGGATCTACTGGTTCGAATTGAAAAAAATATTTTTTATTGAATTGACCATTTATCGAGGAAGGCTTTAGGCTACATAACATCACGCTGCGACTAATATGAGCGAAGATATAATGGAAAATATGGAAAAAACGGTGAAAATTATTCATCTTTGAGGGTTTCCTTTGCGTGCGCTGCGAAAACGGTTCAAGATACTAGAATAATATGTATGAAAGAATTACTCCTCTTTAAATGGTCTAAAAAAAGTCCGCGACAGTATATGTCTATCTTCTAAGATTGACTGACTATAACATAATAATAGAAATAGATCCGACGGGGACGAAGTCGCGAGCAACAGCTAGTTTTATATAAATTGGCAGCCCTACAGCTAAGGGTTGCTAAGCCCCAGATAATGGATTGCGAAGGGTTTTGCATCCACCAATTCATCAGGTCTGATAACTTGATCGATGCTTTACTTACCAGGTTACAAAATTAAGTACCTCATTGCTTTAATTACGAGATTAATGTCCATTGTTTAATCAGGTTTCTGAGCCTTTGAGTAGCTGTATATTTAATAATTTAATACTGAGATTTGTCGTATTTACGAGTATATTACGGGATACCTCATGTTGTTTTTAGTCGACTTGAAAAGCCTATTAATAAATTCATTATTACAAAACATCTGAACAATTTTTTTTTATAATTCAGTTCTATAACAAGGCGGTAAAATAATACATACAGTACAAAAATATACATGAAATGTGCAATCTTTTAATTGGTAATAAAAAACTACTTGCTAGTTTTGACTGAAGTTTAACTACTGGAAGAATACACTGTGGACTAACACATCCTATTAATTATTTATTAAATAACTAGCTGATCCAGAAGGCTTCGTACTGCTTAAATAAGCGTTTGTATGGGAATTAGAACTGTTTTAATGATTTTCCCGGCAATGATTCGATTTTTTTACCTTTTTAATCTTCCCTAGACCTCCACGAACATTTCAAGACCGAGATAAGATAACTCCGTTCAGCCGTTCTCGACTTTTAGCGAGACTAACGAACAGCAATTCATTTTTATATAATTATCATTTCATATAATCTATCTAGATTCGTTAGTATTGACACTGCATTCGCATACATAAAACGTAAACGTAATTCAATGTAAGTAAATGTTTTTCTACTTAGTTGTCAAGAAGAAGCAGAGACACGAAACTAAATAATAAATGCAGTTCCTAATCCAATTACGGTCCGTGCAAATAATTCTAATTACATTCGCTTTCTGCTTTACTCGTACACTTGACAAACAGCAGACACTTCGAGTTCAATTAAAAAGTCGAGGAACATGCGAAAATAGATTATAATATGTTTTTTATTTCTTTATTTGAGGAATGGTTTTATCCTACCTTAGCCGTCGACTTTTTTAACTAAAACAAATTAGATAGATTCAAGAAAGATAATTTTTAACAACAAATAACATATTGTCTGTTAAAATGATTACTGGATGTGTTTGGTTATTTCATGTGCCTGTGAGGTTTTTTTTTACTTTTTTATACATACCTATACTTAGTTGGGCTTTATATTATTATTTAAAGAATGTCGGTTTCGAATTTTCATCATTTCATCTGTAAAAAACAGTTTGGAAAATCCAGAGAAACGCCACAAGCTTAAATAAAAGTATTGATGAATAAGTATTTTAATATATCTAATACTTCAAGACAATATGTCAATATATTCATTATAAAAATAATTCAGATTTTTCATTCTAGAAACATCTATCTTTTTTCATATTCCAATGCTTTTAGGACACACTCAGCGCGAGTTTTATTACAAATCCATATCATCAAAAATTTCGTTCGTATTTTTATTCCTACGGCTGCACGGTGACACATTCAAAACTTTAGTGTTTATAATAACACGCTCAACGCAAACAGAACTAAAAAGAAACATTTGCGATATGAATATTTTCATGTTTGTCTTTGAACGAACTTCATTCATCAAGCGTGTGTACTGTATACATATAAAAGTATAACAGAGACGAAAAGTTTTGTTTAATTTGGAACCTTCTATATGTTGGAATTAAAACTTGGGTATCAAAAAGAAACATAATCAATGCGATGAATCTATATAAAAATATTTAAGTTTGTAATATTATTTCGATACAGCACCCGGCACTGAGTATTGCAAAATGACATTTAGAAAAAGACAATCGGCTCATTTCTGTTTTTTTTTTTATTCTATGAAGTGGTGAGACGAGCTAGCCCTCCTGGTGGTTAGAGAAACGCCAGTCCCTACCCAATTTAGTGCTGCCCAGAACTTTGCTCCGGACAGGGGTGCACTACATTGACGCTCCCCTTTGAGTCATAAGATGTTAAGACTTATTAGCCCAGTAATCTCGCTGGCTACAATGCCGTTCAGTCCGGAGCACAGTGACATTTGCACATCGCTGTTCAGGCGGTTGAATGTCTGGCACTGTGGTATCCACCCAGTCAGTCCTGCGAAAGAGACTTACCCCGGTTAAACATTCATAGAGTTTTTCTCTTTAACACTATATCCTTCATTCTCGTATGAGGCTGACAAATGTAACCAACATAATCAGCATATGAAAATACTTTGAAGTCGAAGCAAGATAAATAACTTACACAATAATTAAGTTTGGAATCGATGTTAAAATGAAAGTCATACCTATATTATATCGTCGATTCACGAAAATCGATATTTAGAACCACTTTCTCAGGAAACACTTATTTTCTTCTTATTCTGTAAGAATCTTGTTAAAGACGACTGATAGATTTTAAATATATATTTTATATAAATTTAAATGACTCTTTCTTTTCTTCTACTAAATTCTACGCATAAATAACATCTTTTAGTTTTGTTTTTGCATTTTTTTAACCAATAAGTAAACAGTTCTAGAGAAAATGTGGAAAATTATCTATAGAGTTATCACGTGTACTCCTGTCAAATAAAAATTCAAGCTATCGTGGATAGCAGCTTTTTTTCATAAAAAGTTATAATATCCAAGTTATATCTAAGACAAAAGTTTCGTCAACTTACGTAGCAGTATAAGGAAGTTGTAACCTCATTCATATTTAAAGCCGTTTGATGTCAGTTTAAGAAGAAAAGCTTCAAAGTTTTAAAACGTGAAGTGTATTAAAAAGCTTTGTTTTTTATTCGCTCGAAGTGCTGTCTTGTTTAAAAGAACACTAGCCTCTTCAGGTATAGTTTCAGTCCTTTTAGGATTAATTGAGAATAAAGTGTCTTTGTTAATCTGTCTACCTGCATACCAAATAGTTTTTCTATAATTAACTTTAAAAAAAATAAAACCGACTTCATGATAATACCTATTCAACAAAAAAATAATCGTTCAAATTGGTTTATAATCGGCGGAGATATTGCGTATAAAAAGGTTCATCCCTAATTTTCCACCCGTGGGGGTTGTTTTTTATTATTAAATTTAAATGGGACCACCCTTGAGGTATTCCCTAAACGCCAAAAAAAGATTTGTTCAAATCGGTTCATAATTGGCGGAATTATCGCGTAACAAACAGAAAAAAAACATATGGGTCGAATTGAGAACCTCCTCCTTTTTGAAGTTGGTTGATAAAAGGAACATATTTCAATACCTTCATATATATCCGCACAGACTTAGACATAATAATATTAGGATACTTGATACAAAATCACTTTCTTCTGTCTGTCTATATGTATGCTTTAATCTTTAAAACAATGGAACCGACTTTCAACCGATTTTTTTTATCAGATACAGTGATTCAAGAGGAAGGTTTGTGTGTATCTCATCTCATCTCATCTCATCAGCCTGTTTCCGTCCACTGTTGGACAAAGGTTTCTCCAATTGATGTCCAGACAAAACCCTGAACCAACCCGTCTAGCCAGCGTGGTTCTAGTATGCTATTTACCTTCAATGTTAAGTTGTGTGTATAACACTTACATTAATACAAGTAAAGCCACGATGCGTGACTAGTATTTTGACTAACGGAGAACATTCGAGAGCAATTCTGGAAAGAGATGTTGATCCACATGAGGACTGTATATCAAATCGTTCATGATTTAATTTTTCCTGCAAATTAATCTCTTATTTTTTATTTGTTTTATCTCTTGGCTTCAATTGCAATTAATACATATTTATTATTTAAAAATATTCTAGTATCTTTTATAATTATAGATATCCTAGAAGTTGTTGCCATAACGTGCAATTCTTTAGGCAAAAACACTAAACAAAAACTTATTAATCTTTTCTCAAACGAAAAATATTCAAGGATTCGTTTAAGGTCCCTTTTATAACCAGTAAATATAAAGCTCTCGAGCGTACGATTCCGAGAAAATCTCCTAATTATTCTGTGAGAACTTGAAAGTATTCCGAAGCATGTTTAGTTGATAGAATTAGGGGTTATTTTACACGTAATCGGCTTATATATTGAAATTATTAACTTTCATCATTCATTTATACCTTTAATATCATTTATCTATTGTGAGCTTAGATTTGATATTAAATACTTGTACTTAAAGGAAATCGACTTACTTAAACCCACCTTGAAATGGCTTAAAATAAAAGAAGCTTACATAAGCTAAAACTTGTTATTTAAAAACTCTTACACTACAAAAACGCTGTTTTTTAAGGTTAAATAATGATCACAGAGAATGTGATCTGTATTTAAAACGAGACCAAACTTTACATTTTTGTTTAAAAAACAATAAACAAGAAACTACGAACTAATTAAGTACCTCACTGAATAGTGATCCAAAATATTTTTTTATATTACTTCACCTAGAATTAATATTATACCAAATATTTTGAAACAAAACTATTGAAAATTAAAGTGTTAAATTTATTTGTAAATTTGAATGTGTTGGATGAATACTTAAATCCTTAATAATATAATAAATTAGCGTAGGGATGTCTGTAACACTTTCACACAAAAACTACTAAACCGATCATCATGAAACTTTGTACACATATTCTTGGAAGTATAAAAATGAGCATGGATACTTTTTATTTCCGAAATTTATAAAATTAATTTAATTAAATGCTAGTAAAGTATAACGTATAACCTCGTAGTGTTTAAACAAGTTTAGGTACGTGTTTTGTCGTTCGAATTGCGCCGGACAAGTTAATTTTAAGCTAGTCCAACTTTATTTAGGAATACATAACATTTGGAGAGCGTCCAAGTTGGCTACAAAGACCCCTTTCAGGTACCTACGTTTATGAGCGCAAACTGACGGCGACAATCCATTATTTTCGTTATCTAGAATTTTCCAGAAATTTCCAGTTTATACCGGTTTTATGAGTTAAGTACTGGTGTTTTATGAACATAAAGTATGGCTTATTTTTATTGGTGTTATTTGATACGTAAACTTGGATATGCAAAGGCGAACCAGTGGATATATGGTAGGTATATATTGTTGGAATAAGAAAAAGTACATAGAAGTGGCTATTATTACAAGTATGAGATTTATATTAGTAGGGAGAATATCTGATCAAATGATTCTACAACTTTACTTACTAAAAGAAAACATTTTAAAAAATAATGTGAGAGAAACGTGGCTGTCATTACTAATAAATCATAATTTAAAAAATCAGGCGTGTTAGTTATTTTGGCAAGTGATATAGACACCTAGAACTTTCGTAGACGAAAAAAACAAAAATTCGATGTCAAAGAAGTGTAGATCATACATAACGAAAAATAAAATATACGGGTAGGTATACTCGTTACACTATTTTCTGGGCGTCAAAGAATATAATAATAATAAGAATAATTTATTTCCCATAATAAGGTGATTTACATAATATTTTACTCAGGCTCCCAAGATAGTAAATACTGTTTTTCAGGAGCCTGTTTCATCCAATCATAACTGATGACATAATGAATTACACTATATAAAAAATAATAAAAAAAAACTTACTATAAATATAGGTATTTCTTCCTTACTTTCATAATATGCCTTATAGTTGATTTCATTAGCTTTCTTATGTGGCTATTGGCAATATTGGTAATTATTTAGTCTTCTAATCACGACCCATATATTTTATATTCTAGTCCAAATTCTAAGTAAAGATGATTCATCATTTTCAATACACATTGTTTTAAGCAACTAGTGTCCTGTCCGTGATTCCGTGAACCTGTTAATATATAAAGCAGTAAGTCCTTAATTTTCTAGTGAATAAATATAACAACCTGTAATTTTTAACACCTGTATACTATACTAGCCGCTCCCCTTGGTTTTACCTGCGTAGTTTCCGTACCCGGGGCAATACCGGGATAAAAAGCATCCTACGTTTTAATCCAGGGTATCGTCTATCCTCATACCAAATTTCAATTAAATCGGTCCAGCCGTTTTGCCCTGAAATAAAGACAAACAGACAGACACGTTATCCCATTTATGATATTAGTATGGATTACTAAATTTACTTTTGTAGTCGACTGTACAATATTACACAATTTAGTAAGCAGACCGTGCAAATTCATATTATATCCAGCATCTCGCTTCATACATGCATCGTACTGAATTTTAACTTGAATTCAAGTTGCATTGTAGCCATTCTGCCGCGTTGCCTTCGAAAATAAAATACGATAATATTTGACATTTACCTGAAATACAATTTAAGAGAACGCTTTCGGTACAACTAACAATAAATACGAATTTGAATACGGAATTCCGTTAAGAAATATGCAGTCCTTAATATTAGACAAATTGTTATTCACTAGACTTGTTGTTTGTTACGAACTTTTCCTTACAAAGAATATTTATTTACGTTAAAAAAAATCAAAAACTTACAGGCACAAAGAATGCTAATCTTATTTAAACTGGTTATTTAAATATCGAATTCAAGTCTATCGTCAATTATAGTCAACTTTGTGATTGTTTTTTTTTTTCTCTATCCTATTTAGTTGACCCGGATACGAGGTTGTGCACACATGTATGTAAAAAATATAACAGAAAATAATAAATAAAAACATAGCGTGTAACCAGAACAGACTACGAAGAGAGGCTATAAAGGATATTTAAAAACTTTCTTAACCAAATACATTTAAATATTACTATGTGATTTCTGCATTTAAATATTTCAATAAATTCTCTTATAAATCCGAATTGCATTTTGAAATTTCATTTATGGAAATGCAATTCGACTGGCGGCTTATGAATGGCATGCATTAGAATTGTCTCGAACAAAATGTCAGTTTTCATTCCCTAGTTGCCGTCTCACGGCATGCAATTTAATCTGGAATGTTCCTTATATTGGCATTAATGACTTTTTTAAAGAAAAATAGTTTTTCTTGGGAAGCAATTCGCGTAGGTAATTAAGTTCTTAAGTTCTAAACGCTATTTCATTTTCGACATTGTAGTTTTGAGGGTCAATAAGATAATTTATAAAATAAAATCTACCCACTACTTTTTTACACAGACAGTTAACGAAAAGCATTGTCATTATTCATTAAAACTCAAGGAAGTGCGTATTTTTTTTTGGATTTATAATAATGAAAAGCAGATATGTATGTTTATCATCTGTAGAAAAGGCAATCGCAACTCTTGCAATATTGCCTAGAAACAGACAGACATACAGCGAAGTCTTATGTTATGAAACCGCTAAAAATTAAAAAAGTGTTTTCATGATGTAGAATATAAAATCTAATGTCCAATTCTTTAAATTGAACATCACGCTATAAGCATCGGTGGTTCAGTGGTAGAATGCTCGCCTGCCACGCGGGCGGCCCGGGTTCGATTCCCGGCCGATGCAATGTTTTTTTTTTAAAACAATAACATGTTTTTCACATCTATATTTATTGACGTCTTTAAAATGTTTTAACAACGGATTTTTTTTACAAACATTTAGCAAACTAAAACAAAGCTTTGTTATACAAAGTAATATACATAATTCAGAAGAGATTTTGTGTCTCATATACTCGTACATAGTATGTGCTATGTACTTATTAATATACAGTAAATAATTACGACGATAATTATACGACGATATTTTTACACATATTTATGAAAGCGCCATCTATTTTTGTAGAGATCAGATCTTTTTTTAATGGAGTGTTCTAGAAATTGTATAATGTTGTGTGGAGAAATGGTTTTCAAATTAAACACTAGGTGTCGTTAGAGACAATTTTTTATGATGTACCTTGTATTGTTAAAATATTAATATTGCTTATGATTTAATGCCCATATGCTGAGTTTACGTAATAGTATTTGTTCAAATGTACTATTACCACTATAGTCCGGGATCCCTGGTCAATTTTTCCAATTGATTACTGTCAAGCTAATTTTTCGTAAGTAGCTTTGTTTTGATGAAACGCCCAATAGTTTCCTATACCAAACTCGATATACTCGATTGTGGTAGCTAACTGAGGAAGCAAGGATAAAATACGTCGATATTTGGTGATTCTAAAATATTTACTACTAACTGATTTTTCTTCTGGTATCTCAAGATAATTATCTAAATTACTTGAAAAAATATTTGTCCCACAAAATCTATGGTTGGATCAGAGTCCCCTCTTTCCAACATGTATCGATAACGAGGTAATCTTAAATTATTACTGACCAGCTGATTTTTATTTTTTTACTTAGTTAATTATTCGTATTATTTAACAAACATATTTTTACCTTACTACTTAAAGTCATAATAAAAGATTCTTTCAAAACTTTATAAGATGAAAAATTAAAGTAATGGAATTTTAAACATAAAAAAATAATAATGCTCAGGGTTAATTATTTATGTTAATTTTCAACAATAATATTGAAAGTGACAAAAAGGCAAGTAGTTGGCTTCTGTTCTTTGAAAGGATTAACGACGCAGTGTCGGTATTTATGGTAAAAATACTTTAGAACTGTCAAAATAACTCTCTTGATGCCAAATAACTGTTGTTTTATAGTGTTTATTGATAATATTTTGTCTTTTAAGGCATTAAGATGGAGTTTTTCGCGAATTACAACTTAATTTTTATCCGCGACACCGGTTAAACTACCCGAATACGTGTTAAAAGTTTCAGAATTAATGTTTATTGTTAAAACGTAGGAATGTCAAATAGTTAATCACTGTTTTGTTCGTGTTTTTACTAGGAAAGGGGGTTAAATTTAATAATGCAATGTATTTGTGGTGCTATTTAGCGTGTCAGTGATATATAAAATGTGGTGTTTATGAAGTGAAAGTGGTTAAAGGTGATAGTGTTATTATGCGTTGAGGTTAGTTTTGATTCCCGCTTTTACCTAATTTTTGGGTATCTTCCCGTTATCCTGCCGGCAGTTTGGTGAGTAGTAGTCCATAAGTTCTATTACACAGGCTATCCAAAAGTTTGCAACACTTAACTGACCTTGAACTGAAGTTTATTTATGTAAGAAGTTTTTTGTTTTGATGCTTTTAAATGACACGATTATTGATGTTATGTTCAATTGCTAGAGTCTATGTGGTATTTAAAGTTTATAATAATAACGGAATCTTATATTTTTCAGATTATTATTCAAATTATAATTTAAATATTAAAGTTGTGTGTAGGTTAAACAAAATATTTCTCAGTACAAATTTGAATATTCTATTTTGTTCTTAAATTATTACACAAACGGATTACGTTAAAAGACTATTATGACTTTAAATATTAGAAAATGAGCTTAAGAGTGAAATGAATATCCTCTAGAGCGGTAAATGTTATTGTTATTATACCAACTTGGGTTCAAGTCCTAGGTTGGACACTTTTAAAGTATAAGTAAATCAATAATTATGCTTTAGTAATAGTTTATATGGATGTAAAGCAGTTCATAGGTTCGATTCCTATCATAATATTATTGTTTAATATAAGTTTGTTGAAAATGACAAACTTTAGTATAATATTTTTTTAATATGTACAAGCTTATTGAGCTTTATATACTCAAAATCTTGGTTCAAATCCAAGACTGTCTTTCTGTCTGCGTTTTAAAAATAATAATGATCTGTGTGATTGATGTGTATGTAAGTAATAATTCTGAAATAAAATCTACGGAATTTGTTCAGCGGTAAAATGTTTTGTAATTCAACAGTTCTCTATATCCTTATTTAGGTTTTCGATTCACAATAGTGGGTTCGATTCCCACAATGTTAAGTTATATATTTGGTAATTTCGGGCATAATTTTCCGTAAAATAAAAACTGGCTCACTCTAAACAACTCATATAATTACCGGGTTCGATTCCTAGGAATCAAAAGCTTTAAAATGTGTAATGGCTCTAAAGCCTACTTAGTCTGTCTTGTCTTCTGTCAGTCAGTTACTGTTACAATTTTGTATAAATTTAATAAGAAGGAAGGACTATAGCCTATGTCCCTTATGTACTTGTTAAAGTGAATGTCATGTGAATCTAAGTATGCCGTGAAAGTTGTGTTTGTATGTTTATTGTTATAATGGACAACTGTGAAGTAGGAAGGAGGTTCACAGGTTATAGGTAAAGCTTATATGGTGTATTAAAGTGGGTTCGATTCCCATCTAATAATTTAGGAATTATTTGTTTTGTATGTTAATGAGAAACAAGTTTATACAAATTGGGTTCGAGTCCCAATTTAAAAGCATTGCTTTGATAATGATTCTTAAAATAGATTTAAACTTTGGGCTGGGGAGTTATTTAATATAAAGCTATTTTATTATTAGGTCTGTATTTTTTTACTGGTGGTGTGGTTACTTCTTGTGAATCTTATTGATCATATTCAATAATAATATGGGTTCGATTCACAAAATAAAATTTGAAAGGTTAATTTTAATTTTTTCCTCAATGAGTTCTTATTATTATCTTATTATACTTAATGACAATGCATTATAAAAATATTCACATTTATACCAGAGATTTGTATGTAAAAAAAAATGAAAAACACATAGACTAAAGCAGAAATTGATTGTAACATCAACACCTTTTGGATTTCCTTTTTATTTTAAATTTCTATACAACCATAGTGCCATTACTTTTATACCGCGGTTAAAAATTGAATAAGGTTTAATTGTACATTATAAGAAAATTTCTAGATTATATTTCAGGGTTTATTATTCTGAATGCATAATAAATAAATGAAGTACTGTGTCTATTTATTTCACCTCATCGAGAAAAAAAAGTGTTTTTTGTACTCGTGTTTTATTTTACCCTTTACCTATTAACAAATATGAATAAAGATATTTACAACTGTGTGTAAAATTATTTACCTTATCATGATCCCGAAAATATTGAAATATTTATTGCACGGTAATTTGGTAAAAAATGATTTTAGACTCAAAAAAGTTGCTAAAAACATATTTTACTAAATGCCCTAAGGTACATGCTATGTTATAATGTTATAAATAGTGTCTACTTTATAGTTGTAAGAAAAGGTAACAGGTTTCAAAAGGTTAATTTAATGGTTATGCTCTCAGTGCCTGCACAGTTCATAGCTGGTCGGACGGGAGCTGGATTGCTGATACTCAACGGTTTCACCTTCTACATGAAGAACCATCAAGCCCACGGCAAGAAGCAGTGGTACTGCTCGTCCAGGGATGTCTACGGATGCAGGGCTGATGTCATAACCTATAAAGGCTACGATGGAAGAGACTACATCTCAATATTCAGGGGTCGCCATATACACGGCCCACCACGCCTCCGACAGTGCCACGACGGCCGATTCATAAGAGAAAAAGACATAAGTCGATATAAAACTATGTAATATATTGTTGTGTATGTAATGTTATTTGTAATATAATTTTATAGAATAATCAAGTGACTAAATAAATGTACTTATCTACGGTTATACAAGTCTTACAGATGTTTCTGAACGGGACCTGCTAGTTTAGATCGTTTTAATTCGTGATTTTATGTTGTTTTTTCTAGAATATATTATTCTCGTAATGTCGTTTATTTTATTTTTCCTATTCAATAAAGTACGAAATGCTCATTTGTTACAAATCAATTGTCCATGCTAAAATTAAGCATCTACTAGCTCTTCTCTGTCTAGTAACCATTTTATAAACAACAATTTAGTTTTTCTGACCAAGCCAACTTGACCAATGTCAAAATTGACACAGGACGCATTACTTCAAAGAATAATATTTACACATACATTGACTGATTTTTATTTTTGGCTTTTCCTAAAGCTAACCCTCAAAAGTTTATTAATCTGTCCTAATGACGTAGAATACAAATTACATCGAGTTTTTGTTTCAGATTCTGAGATTTACTACTTACCATCACATCGCACCGGGAGTATGGTCCTCATCTTCAAAGAGAATAAGTATTGGATTAACAACCGCTATCAGAACACGATAAATTGGACGTGCAGAGATAGAAAGAGACTGGGATGCAACAGCTGTGTCCAAACGACAGTTGAGGGTAGATACATAAAGCACAAAGGGTTCCACAATCATGAAGATAATTATACTAAGTATAATTTCAATGATTGATGCGAGACTTCAGGTCTGCCGGTTATCACTTATGTCGGAACTGTGGCAGATGAAGCATGATATGTGTAATGTGTTCTGTATTTGTGCTTGTAGAATTTAGGATACTTATATTTGTAGGGTGCATCAGAATCGCCTTCTTTAGCTACTATTAGTTTGCTGATTACAATAGTACACGGAGGATAAACTTCTGCTGTTAATTTAAATCACGGTTCTTTTTTCCTTTGAGTATATAATGTGTTTAATAGATAATATACACATACGAATCCTGGTCTTACATTTTAAAAGGTTATTTTTATAAGTTCTTTGAATTTTTTACGTATAAAAGTTGCTTAATGGATAGATTAGGTTTATGACGTCATAAGTACGTAATTATTCCATTAATTTTAATCAAATTTAGTTATCCCTGCAACACCATAAAGAAATTTCTCTTCTTTTCTAATAAGTAGATTTTTTAATTATCTACGTTAGGTATAGAAATTATATATCGGCTAGTGACTTTTAAGAGGTGTAAAATTAATTTTAAATAAGTATTTTATTATTTGCAATAGCTATAATATTAGTACTTTTTTATGAAAATACTATTTAATTTTAACGTAGAAAATACTCAAATAATTTATTATTAAAGGACACTGCCTTTTTTATTTCGATTTTTAACTAAGAATTTCACTTACTTATTGCGTAAACAAAACTGTTTTAGTTAAAGTATATACTTATAATATAGTATTGATTTGATCATAAACGTCAGTCATTTAATAAAATTGTCACATATATGAAATAAATTTAAACAATAAGAAAGCTCGCATATAAATCTATAGTTGCATTACATATTTGGAAAGGTGTTTGTTATAAATAGTTTGTAATTGTAGAAAATGTATGTGCTAATAAATGAATTATTCATTTTCACGTAGTATAAGGCTCTATGTATAGTTGAGGGCAAATAATTATTATCGCCTGAGTTTTGATGGCTCTGTATTGTGCCAAAGGGATTATCGTGCAGGTAAAAATGGTGCCCTAAGAATTGATACGTAAGCTGCGTTGTAAACACCTAGAACTGTCGACATTTTTAATCATAAAGTTTTATCAGTACATATGTTGAAGAATAATGTATCAGCCGGCCAAGTCTATTAGACGAATGTCAATCTTGAGACGTCTGCGCTGAGTACGAATTGACTATTTTAAGGTAGTTGTGGGGCACATTGAATTTAATAGTTATCCTTCAATGATTGTATAATCAACTACAAACGCCGTGTTCGTCAAGTTTGACATTCGTCTAGTCGGTATGGTTATACATAGTCTAACCAATTATGGGAAAATTAACTCTGCAGTTTCCAGAGTCTTGGTAGAACTTAAAGTAGAACTAGAAAATTAGTATATGCTGGACCATATATTATAGAATTAAGTATGTAATACGCTGAAGCTTAATGCTCAATTGTACTTAGTTAAGTTATATTCCAGTTGCTAGTCATATTATTTTCGATATAAATCATGTGCCAAATTAAATTAAAGTAAAATACTTTTATTGTGTATATTTTTACCAGCTGTGTATCACGGTTTTATTGTTTTATCTGGCTCTCAAAAAGTGGCTTATTGCGCAATGGCAGGGAACAGGGCGGATCGGGCGGTAAGACAGACAGAACATAATAGGGTTTTTGTGGGTATAAGCCTGAAATAACTCTTGGTTCTTTCCTCGAGTCCCAAGAGTTTCTCGTCAGTAAGTTTAATTCATGCACAGCTTACACTACTATAATTTTGATAACGCATTTATGCGGTCCGCCTCACCTAGATTTCTCTGAAATAGTCATCGATAAAGTGACCCTAAGAAACGAGTTCACCAAATTATTGACTGATATTCAACACTTCAAGACAAGGCCTTATTGCAAGTGACATAAAGGTAACAATTATTCATACGTTTCTCATATTTCAGTGCGCTTTATCAAAAGCCTCAGTGGAAAAACTTTGGCAATGGTCCATGATTACACGTTTGCGAAACATTACCCAGTTAAAGACGGTCATCGTTGGAAATGTTCAAGTCAATATTCTAAGGGTTGCCCTGCGTTTTTGTTGATCGATTTTGAGGGCAAACTTCTACGTAGGAATGAAGATCATACTCACTCGCCACCGAAATATGTTATAAACGGCAATACATTTGTAAGATTTTAAGTAGCATCTTAACTTTTATTTAAGGACTCTAGTGAATTGGTCAATTCTGAGTATTACTGAATTGGCCGTTGGACTTCAAAATCCCCATACGAATAACTTATTTAATATTATGATGTATTAGTAATAATGTGTAATATTCGTTGTGTATTGTCATACAATAAATCAAGTGAGTAATGGATGCTGTGTTACCATTATCTAATATTTAATTTCATGCTACTTCTTCTTTATTTTTACTTAGACTAATTCGTATTTCACTGTTAGTCACATTCTACTGGTAGAATTTCGTCTAGAAATGTTAGGTAAAGTATTAAAAGGTGTTCGTTTTTAGTTCTAATGGTGAAAGGTCGGAATGGGAAGAATTTGCTGATGCTGAATGGGTATACCTTCTACCAGCATAAAACGCTTAGAGATGGATTCAGGTGGAGCTGTACACAGATGGGTTCCAGGTCGTGCAGAGGGTTTCTCCACGTCACGCAGGACATGCTGGTGGTTCGCGCACACACCCAACATACGCATCCACCATCTACAGTTTTCTTGCAAAAGTTAAAAAAGAATTTGGCTCATGTAAGTACTACAGACTTTTTCACAGAGGCCCACGAGAAACAAAGAGTTAAACTCTAGTTACGTTTCTTGTTCTCTGAGAAATTTTAAATTAGCTTTGCATTCTGGTGTAATACAACTAATGTGTTCCTTTTGTTGCAGGCGCAAAGGTTATTAAAATAGTAATTAATGTAAATAAATGTTAGAAAATTTTAAATCGTGGAGGTTGCAATCAAAGGGAATATATAATCTGTCAGTCATTCCGATTCTATTTGTTCCAATAAAGTGATAAAAAATCATGGTTTATCTTTATTTAATTGTGTATATGGTTTCAAGTGAAATAAATGTGCATTATATTGTTGTGTTTCATTTTCCTTTATTCACCGTAGTTTTTAAGGTTGGTAGTGGGTACAATCCGAGAGATATTGTTAAGTGAGTTTAGTTTAAGATTAAAACTATAAAAATCAGGTATTAACTATGGTCTTTGTCAACAGTGGAATTCTATCTTCGTCCGAATGGTCGTATAAATCTGCGCTTGAATAACTTCACGTTCTACAAACATTTGAAGGCGAGAAGCAACGCGCATCGCTGGAGCTGTACCGCTTACGGATCCAAGTGGAAATGCAAGGCTCATCTCATCATCACTGACAAGCTTGAAGTTCTGAAAGCGAACATAGCTCATAGCCATCCGCCAAGCATGAAGAAAGAATCTAGACTTCCTCTCCTACATCCTATGACGAATGGTGATAATAAAGACAAGGAGAACGGACTCCCTGGCCCCGTAAATCCCATGTCCCTAACTCCTCTACATGATTATTTGGTAGCTCATAGCGTATACAGTAACTATTAGAAGTAAGGCTATTTTAATTTTATGTTTTTTAGTTCCTATTTACAGTTGCTTGTAACATCACATTAATAAGCAGTCTGCACGTACATAATAATAGTTAAGTGAACTGATTATTTAAATTTTTTGTGATTTTTTAAAGTGATTGTTTTCTAAGTATTTTACTCATATTTTATCCTCAGTATTCGTAATCACTAGTTTATTAAGGCAGTTGTGTGATATAATTTTCAAAGCTTAAAATGATGAATATCTTGCCATGGTTTTTAAGTGTGTTTACAATTGCGCAAACAAGTCGTAGTGTATTATGTTCAGTGAGATAGCAATTAGGAGGTATCTTTGTCGCTGTAGGATTTTTTTCTGAGAACTTTTTCAGTCAGTTGACCCGAGCAAAGAAACGCAAGAGTTCTGCCTTAAGACTTTATAGGACATATGTTTTACCTTGGCAAAGCGTTTATCTTGACGACTTAAGGACGGAAAAACACTTACTAAACTGCCAATATTTAAGGTATGGATGTCATTTCCTAGAATCTAGATCATATGTATGCTGCATCTTAAGCTTAAGATGTGCATGACTATATAATGTTAGTTAACCATACTGACAGAGCTTTTGTTCCCCTAACTAAGGGTAAAAATACATCACATCAGGAGAAATCGGTTGGTTAATGTTTAAGGTATATGAATAAGTATTTGAATTTCCTCTTAAATAGGATCATATTATTTTACTTCCTACTTAAAGAATTTTCACTCGGAAATTTTTGCTGCCTCACAATTGGTTGTAGCAACGTGGTAATATTTAATAATGCTACTTTGGTCTGTAAGCTGTAGTTTTATCATAATCATCTAAGTGCCTTGTAGTGTAGCGCGTGATCGATCATGGTCATAACTTGTGAGCACCTAAGTCTCGATGTGTTGCTTCACGTTTTGAATAATAATGTTAAGGCGTAATATGAGCTTTTGATTTTATATTTTTAGGAACTTTTCCTGAATTATCTTAATTAATTTAATTACTCTTACACGCAGGAAATTTTTAGTACTTAAAATCAATCGAAATGGGCATGAGCATAAGTTTTTAAGAATTCATTTTATCAATTGTTTTGTCTTATTTATTTGAATCTTCTGTTCTCGAATATGTCCCATGAAGATTTACCTAAATTATGAATTTTATCATGAAATAATTTGTCGTTCCGAGGTAGTTTCTACATCCTATCAATCTACTTCCTTGAAAATCATGTTACTGACTTAACAATGTTTATCAACAAAGGAGTTCTTTTAATATCATTCAATTTGAGAACAGAAAGTCTAGACTCATGTGTGTTTTTATTTTTAAAAATGTGTATGATTTTTTTAAACTATTACGTGATCTAATATGTTGATTTTATTTCAAACGTGTCGCCTACCATATCAGTGTGATATATAAACTTATCCAGTATTAATATTGTGATTAATATAAGTAATGTTATACTTTAAGACTGCGTGTGATTTAGTGATAATGTATTATCGTATCTCGGTTGGATCTCGTTTACGTTCAGCATCGCATTTATTCGACTGCATTTATCTTTTAATAACGCTATTTTTTGCATAAAAGCTAACGTGTATCTTTTGTCTTTTAGAAATAAAGTATTATCTTGAATTGGTTTTTCATTTGTCTGGGGTCTGGGTGTTGCTATGTATTGTATGTATGTATTTACAAAAGAAAAGTATGTATATGTAATTTATTCCGTCATCTAGATGCAAGTCATCTAGTAACACAAGCTTCGGCCTAGCTTGGTACTAGATGAGAATAAATGTCCTGAAAATATTTATATATTTATTATTTATTTTTACGATGCTGCAACCTTAAGTCGGTTATATTTATATCTTCTTTCAGGTCTCATGATAAATTTTTTAAACGGTCGAAACCAGCTTCTTTACGATGGTTACACTTTCTACAACCAAAGACAGGGTAATGGCAGGACTCGATGGCTCTGTACGTGCTATTCCAAATGTAAAGCCTACTTATACCTCAATGACCAATTTTATGTGTTGAAAGTTGGAAATTCCCACAACCACGACCCGCCTCGACTTCTGCAGTTAGCGTCGGGTGAATATGTCAAGGGAAGGAAATTGGTAAACCCCAAAAAATAATCTTTTAGTTATTGTAAATACTTTAAGCAAATGTCTTGACTTTTGAACAAAAAGAAAATTAAAATTTTCAATTTGTGTTATGTAATTTGTTAAAGATGTGATTTTTTTGTACTTGTCATTTTAAAAATAACAGTTAAAGTTGAAATAAAGTTGATTTCAAGTGTTTTATTTAATTGTCTTTTATTTTCACATCTTCTGCGCAATTTTAAATTTAGATAGTATAAAACATTAAAATTAATAAATGATATATTATATGGAACTTTATTTTGATTTTCTCAGCATAAAATTATTCTGTGTACTCATAATTATGATTCGTAGGTAAAGTGTTTTAATCAGCAAAACAAAGCTATATGTTCTGTTCCAGAAGCAAACCCAAAAGAACCAGAAGAGCAAATTACAGAAAATGTTGTAGTTACCAATATAACAAAGGCACTAAGTTCGGTAGTGGACGAATCGTTTCTAGCTAAAAGTATGGTGATCGAGATGGTCAATGGGAAGAAGTTGTTGATTGTTAATGGGTACCCGTTCTACTTCAGGCATAAGATGAAGAGTAGCTCTTTAAGTCGGTGGTGTTGTACGCGGGCTACGTGCAATGCATACGTTCATGCTACTGTGGATAATAGAGTCGCGGTTTACGGTGGAGAAATGCACAAGCATCCTCCTACACGGTTTCATAAGCAAGCCAACGGGAAGTATGTCCGATTGTAAAGAGGACAATCAGAATGTAGTCAAACAGACTCTGATTCTTTTATCATCATAGTTTTTATGCTGAAATTCAACTAGCAGCACCTGATATGTGATCAACTCACGACGAAGGTTAAACGAAAAAAGAATACGTTAATATGTTAAAGTATATTCTAAAAAATTGTGGTCCACGCTGGTCTTTATCTAACCATCCTTTCAGGTGATACATATACTCGTAAATAACCATGTTATCCTAAGCCTGTATGTAACCCGAAACAATGTACGTTAGCTTCGATCAATCACCTTCATGGCTAATTGGTTCATAACATTATGTTAATCATTCATTGCATTCCATTTTAATCTTTCATCTCTAGTCACTAATACTAATAAAATACCTTCAACTTTACTATGATGTATTTAATTTCGAGTTGTTTTTGTTCTTTCCTCTAAACATTCATTTTCAAATACTAACAATTAGACTGATCAGTTCTGTATGATAAGCAATTTATTGAAATTTGTCGATCACAAGGTACTAAAGAAGTTCTCTTTCTCAGGGAAAGTGATCACGCTCGCTCGCGGTAAGAGAGGAAAGCAAGTGTTTTACTACAAAGGGTATACCTTCTACAAGCAGAAGGAACTCAGCAAAGGCGCAGCTGCCAGGTGGAGGTGTACTCGCCACAGCAGAGCAAAGTGCACCGCGTACTTGCATCTGGATGACCAGCTAAGAGTGGTCTATGCCCCGACTATTTGTCATACCCATAAGCCCCCAGGACTCGGGCGGCAAAAAATTGATACGTTTTATATGTAGAGCTTATATACATATATTTAAAAGTCTTTTACCAGCATATGGCTATAAAGCGGAAATAACGGGATTCTGAGGGATGACAAAGAAGGAGTTTTGGTCTCAAACCGGATAATACCACGATGTAGCTACCATATACATATATGATTGAACTATATGATGGGGTGTAGATGGTATTCGCGGAAAACTTCGCATACAATATCCGCTCTGAAATATCTTGCTTTCTAAAAGGGAATTATGAATGTAAATAAATCAACTAGTTTATGAATTATTATAAAAAGATTAAAGCAAGTTGACGGATCTATCTTAAGTTATATGGCAATACTAATAATATATGGTTTATATCTACATAAATATATTTATTCGAAAGAAAATGTCAAAAATCAGGTTTTCACTCATATTTTAAGCGTTGATATGATATTTTGTTGTAAGAACAAAAGTGACCTATGTATACTAATGTATTAATTGATGATAAATTAAGTGATGTATATAGCTTCTAATGTAGAACTATGTCTAGTATATTTATTTCCACTTCAAACATTAAAATATTATTTATCCACCTTATAAATATTATGAGTTATATTTTATAGAAACAAATAAACACATACGCCTTTAATTTGGTTTATTTTTCAAACTATAGAATTAAAAGAACGTGTCTTAGTCATTAATTTTCACCGTACAAATATTTATATTTTTAATAGCTGAAATCGATGGGTCCTAAGTATATGGGCCAAACTAACAATTTGTTAATTTTGACTTTTTTATGACAAACCCATCCTATTGATATGAATAATCATGTGAGCTATAAAAAAAAAGGAATTTGCATGGAAACACAAATTCTTATTAAAGTATAACGGCATATGTAGCGTGAAATGAAACGTACAAGGTCCAAAGAGTAATTTGAGACATATACGCGGGGAGTTCCCGCGCGTTTATTTATTGTTTATTTATTGTAGATTAGCCCTTATACGTGTTTTATTCTACAAAGATGCACTTACTCCCTACAATATTTTTTAATATTTTGGCCTGTTAATATGCTTAGCAAGGGATAAATAATATCTGATATTATATTTGTCCTGAACATGCAAACTATAATAATTATTTACATAAAATACTTTTCGTACAATGTTACGTTCCAATGTAAATGTGCATTGTTTTTTCAGCTTTGCCATTTGGAGCCAGTGAGATATTCGAAAATTGCACTTTTTTTAAAAATATATGTTTTGAAAATGATTTATCTCATCAAGAAAAACAAAATGAAACAGAATTAGAAAATTCTACTTTGGTTGAATCTGCCAGCATGTTTGTTTCTAATAGTAAATTATCTCAACACCATGAAAAAGGTATCCTTAGTGACAATCATGAAAAAGAAAACAATACAGATTCATTTTCTAACTGTCTTTCAGTACAAGAAACTAATGATTGCAGTTGTGAGCCAATAGCTAGTAGTTCATTTATCGTAATAAAAAATAATAATAATAATATGTCAGGCAGAGGTCTTCTTCAACCGTCAGTCGAACATCAAAGTGAAGAATCGATTATAAATACTGAATTATGGGATGATAAAGATATGCGCGATATTGATCAAGTGACTCCAATACCATCGTCTAATTATAGTTCTTTTGGCGAGGAAGAACCTATTCCGTCAGTACCATCGTTGTTGTCAAATGCATCTGCATCATCTCCCATTTCACAGAATTACTCATCAAGTGATGTTTCAACTCCTACACGGCCCAAAAAAAGAAAATTTACTAAAAAAAGAGATAGTGGAAGATTGCGAGAAAAATTTCGAAATGAGTGGATAGATTCGAAAAGAAAGAAACTTAAAAATTCTGGGCAAGCGTATTACAGTAGAAATGGCAAGTTAAGGGATGGAAAACAAATCGGTGAGCCATGTCAGAGCACATGTAAACTGAAGTGCTTTGAAAAACTTGATGAAGACACAAGGGCTGGTATATTTAAACAATTTTGGATGATTGGAGATCATTCTGAACAATATAACTTTATTGTTAACTATGTAGTGAGAATAAATAAAAAAAGAACTGTTACTCAGGGTGAATCACGAAGATCATACACGTATGTGTATCATTTGCCTATAACTCAAAATAATCAAAAGACGAAACTAGTGGTATGCAAGACGATGTTTTTAAATACCATAAGTTGTGGGGCAAAAATGATAAGAACTGGAATGCATAAATTTGCTGCTACAAATAGGCTCACTCTGGTTGACAATAGAGGTCGACATGAGCACCATAAAACATCTGTTGATGCAGAAATGATCAAAAGTGTGTTGGACCACGTCAAGTCATTTGAACCGGTCGATTCACATTATTGTTGTAAAGACAGTAATAAACTTTATTTAGATGGCTCTTTAAGTTTTATCCGAATATTTAATTTATACAAAGAATGGTATGATCCAACAAAATATGGTAATATATGTGAGTCGTTAAGGCAATACAGATATATAGTTAATAAACATATTAATTTATCATTTCACCAGCCTAAAAAAGACCAATGTCATATTTGCCATTCTTTTAAAAACGGTGACTTTGTGACTCCAGAAAATAAAAAATAAATTTTGATAATCATATAGTTAACAAAAATCTGGCTAGATCTTTAAAAGAAAAGGATAAATATGCTTCAAAAAATGACAATAAAATTTTCTGCGCTACTTTTGATTTGCAAAAAATTTTGTTGTCCCCAAGTGGTGAGATAAGCCTATTTTATTACAGCAAGAGGTTAAAAGTTTATAACTTATCAGTTTTTGATATTGGACATTTAATTGGTACCTGCTACTTATGGGACGAACAAATTGCAATGAAGGGATCGAACGAAATAGCGAGCTGCGTTTATGACATGATTAAAATAAAAAGTCGAGAAGGTTGTACTGACTTTAGATTTTGGTCGGACAACTGCACCGGCCAAAACCGAAACAGGATCATGTTTTTTATGTATCTCTATGCAGCTAAACAGTTTAATTTAAATATTAAACACTCTTTTCTAGAGGTCGGCCACACTCAGAATGAAGGCGACTCTATACACGCTACCATTGAACGAGCTGCAAAATATAAAAACATTTACACACCCTCTGAATGGAGCTCGTTAATTCGATGGGCTTAATCAAAAGGAAGTCCTTATAATGTCATAAACGTACCTCAAAATATGATTTACAACTTCAAAAAGATGCAGACAAATAGGCAGTTTAATTGGACTAAAAACTCAGAAGGTCAAAAAATCTTTTGGTCAAAAATTAATTGTACTATAAATATGATTTGGGTGAAGAGGGTATTGAAAATTACATTAAAATCTTAGATTAGTCAATCAGTTTGCGAACAAGAAGACGAATTACCGATAGACAAACAGATATTCCTCTGCAACTATGTTACAATCAACTGTTACCGATACATCCTTCTAAGAAAAAAGACTTGCTGGATTTATGTCGAAAAAATATTATTCCATCTCTATACCACAATTATTACGAAAATTTAGTAGCATCCAATGACATTTTGACAATGAATGACAGTGAAAATGAAGACAATCAGTGATTTTTCAGTTATTAATGAGTAATGTTGATTTTACATTTTGTTACTTGGTTTATACTAGTCAGGTTTTTATTTATTTATGTCAGTTAGGATTTTATTTATGTTACTTTTTTTGTGAATTATATTCTGTGAAATTAATATTGTGAAGTACAATAATTATTTTATTATAACCTTATTACGTGATTTTGTTAATCATACTAACGTTTTTTGTTAACTACTATTAGGCAATGCCGAAAAACATTGAATACGGCTCCAAAATTGTAGTTTACCATAATTTTGTTTTAATAAATGATTAAAACTACTGTGATTTTAGTCTATTTTTAATATTACCTAACTGAAAACGCAGCTTGTAGGTTAGATAATGATGATAAGAGATGAATAAAAGATAAATTCAGCGGCAATCGCTTTTCTTAAATAAGTCATGATTAGTATCAATTTAAATTAATATTCTTTATTAATTAAGAAAAAGCAACGAAATATGTAAATTTCCTATAATAACTACTTAAATTCTGTCCCGTTTTTTGTATCTATACCCTGGCAAATTTAGTTCCACTACTACAAAAATAGAAGGACCATATTGCGAATTCCTTACAAGGACTTCTAATGACGTGAATTTAGCCACACATAACAAGTTAGCCACACACCCTTAAAGGCCGCCATTTTGTTATTTGTCGCGATGCCTCAGTGAGGTGTAGTTGTCTCGCAAAGTAATTGTGTCTCTCCACTGGTAAGTCATAACAGTTAGTATTGATTTGATTCAGTTGTATTTCATACATAAATTTAATAATAGTATAGTAATTCAAGTAGGATATTGAATTAAACCTTCTGGCCCCTGGCGTATCGCCCCTGCTAAGACAATTCCCAGGGAAGAGGCTTACTAGCCAGGGGAAATAAAACATATAATATAAGAAGAAGTAACAAAGTAATTATATATAGCTAGATTGTACTGAGGTCAGATTTAAATGGTATATTGATAAATTGTTATGACAAAAAAGCCTCTAATTTTTTTGTACATTGTAATATTGTTTCAGATTATGCCACCAGGAAAAGGTTAAAACGTGAAAAATTACTGCAAAAGAAACGTGAAGCAGAGAGGCTAAGATATCAAAGGATTAAAAATGACCCGGAAAAGTATAAAATTCAAAGACTAAAAGCTCAAGAAAAATATTTGCAAAGGAAAAAGAAGGGAAAAATAAAAACTGTCAATCAAATGACTGCTGGAGAGAAACTTAAGGCACGAAAAATATGGAAGAAGAAAGCAAGAGACCGTAGGCAACGACTTGCTTCTTAAAAATGTAGGTAATGTACTAGTTGATGATCGAATACCACAAAGAAATTTTCAGTCAAGAGCTTTAGCTGCTAAACTTAAATCAGACTGATCAAGAAGATCGATAGAAGAGAAGCAACGATATTTAATTAATAAAAAGGATGAAACTATAAATAGACTAAAAACTAAGGTTGCGTGTTACAAAAAAAAGAAAACGAAAATTTTCCTAATAGCGATCATATCACAGTACCAAATTATGGAAGGCACCACTAGCACCAGATGGATGGAGAATGAGAGAGAGAGAGAACCGTCCACTTTCAAAGATTCAAGAACAGCGACATCGTTCTTGTGAAACTTGTATCGAAAAAAAACTGATTAACGTTACATTATTTTTTTGTGTTCTTAGTGGTACTTACGTTACTGAGGGTAATTAAAAAAACAAGTTAATACTCTCATTAAAAAGATGGGTTTAATAAAAGTATACTAGGTTAAATAAATTAATTTTTTCATTACCTGAAACACTCCCCTGGCCTTATAAATATCTACCATGATCTTGACGTCTCTACCCTGGCCTCTATATTTACCCTGGCCCTCTAAAAAGTAATAAAATATGAGTGAAGTGACCTGCCTTAATCCAACTTTTCTCATTGGTCTTATACTGATTTTAATCCGACTATGGCGAAGCAACTGAGTTTATTACGAATATTAATATTGACGAATAATTAAAGTAATTAAGTGTATTTCTGCTCCTCAGTTTCACCTGCATTTATGTATATTAAATACACATTCTCCTCCCTCTTGAATCATTCTCTGCTAACAAATCACATGAAAATCATTTGCGTACTTTAAGATTTAGCATACATAGGGGGCAGATAGGAGAAAGCGACATTGTTTTATACTATGTAATGATACAGAAGCCGCTGGTGAGTTTTATTAAATGATTTTATTATTATTGTAACAAATGATTTGTAACGAAGATAGTCCAATCCATTTTAAGGCCGGCAACACACTCGTGACAACGCGAGTTTTCATGGGCGGCGCTGATCACTTAACATCAGGTGACGCGCTTGCTCGTTTGCCCCCTATTATATAAAAAAAAATCTTTAAGACCTTACAAAACTTACAAATAAATAATGGATAAAGATTTTTTTCTGATACAAATCAACATTTAGATACCACATTTACATACACGTAGTGTAGGTATGACCAGTTAAGGTATGATCAGCTGACCGCTTTTTCAGTGAACATCTTTATGACGTCACGAGGCAAGGAGCGCCTGATCTACCAGAACTTCTCGTACTACAAGCAAAGTCGGACCCGGAATGGGTTCAGATGGGGTTGCACCAAGAACAGGTGGCATAGATGTAAAGCATTCCTCCATTTGGCTGACGATCTGACGATTATAAGAAGCAATATGGACCACACACACCCAGCTCTCAGTGAGATGGCCAGGAAGATTAATACGTGAATTAATTATTATTAATCTAGAGCCTTTTCCCGTATGATTTTTCAAGCTTAACGGCTCAAACGCTAATTAAATTTAAGCACGTCTTAAGTCGCGTTATTTTGACAGATTTGTATGGCGAACTGTCAAATTGAGTCATACTTAAATTTGGAAAGCGTTTCAGTTACTAAGACGTCGGTTGCATTTATTGTATTAATAACTAGCGTCTGAGGTTTAATTGCGTAGTATTGTGTCAATACCGGGATAAAACCTGTAATGGAACATTTCAACTAAATGCATTCATCCTCACTAACTATCGCGTTTATAATATAATTTAAGAAGGGTTGTTGTTTTGAGTAAAAATGTTATTAAACCCTACGAACGGAAAGTGACACGAAAACGTCAATATTGTTTTTATAGTAAAATTACTCAAATGGATTTACAGATCGAGTTTTACTATTTTTATTTATATTATACTAATTGTTTTATTATATATATGCGTTATAACTTTATAGTATTATAGGCTGTTACGAAATTTATTTCCGAGCCTGAATGTAATTCTCATCGCAAAACATTTTCAAATAAAATAAACTTATACCAGGTTCATGGATCGGGCACTAATATATAAACACACACTCTGTATATAAAAAAATATCTTATGTATAAATGTGATACATTTAGTTAATGAATCTAGTCCGCTTATAATTCTAGTCACAATCAATTAGCAAAATTTATTTTTTAGTATGAATTAGGTGTTCATATCTAAATGTATAGTGGATATAATTAATAAGAACTAACCTAATCAGAAGACATAAGTGATGATAGAATACGATATGAGAATGTAAAATAAATGTATGGTAAATATAATGTGCTACAATACTCGGCGATAAGTATGAGAGAGAGCGTTGGCTGATTTCGTCTTTATAGAGCGTTGTCTCTTTTGCGCGATAACCGTCCGCTAGCTAATGAGTGAAAGAGAAAACATTTTATGACGCCGAGATTAGTGCATTGTCTCTTTTCAAAGAGTGACAGTTATAGTTATTTATGTTCCGTTAATCGATATTTTAGTGTAAATGTAATGTATTTGTTTTGACGAGTATTGTATAATTGTTTTCACATGTTGCATAAGCAAAATATTTCGCAACTACCAGCGATATTCGAAATTTTATATTACACCGAAAGTGATTTAGTTGATGATGATGGCTATCGATACAAATTTAATGGTTCAAAATTATTTTGTCTTAAACGCCCGTTAGTTGCCCGCGACTCCGTCCGCATGGACTTTCATATAAACTTTGTCCCCCCCCCCCCCCCTTCACCCCTTATAACCCTTTTTTCTAGTTAAAAAGTAGTCAATGTTACTCTCCATCTTTTCAACTAACTGTATGCCAAAAATCAGGTCGTCATTGCTTAGCTACGGCTTGAAGGTGGACAAACAAACACACTTTCACATTTATAATATTAGTATGGATTAGCATTCTAATGTAATGTAATAGTAATGTGCTAACTCATACAATAAAACCTACATTTTCGGTTAGTTGGTAAGTATATATGGAACACTCAAACCTTTTTTGTTCGTAGGGAAATGCTCACGCATATATACAGTCCCGGGATGTAGGTTATGTCGGACTCAACCGACTAAAACCCCACGAGGTTCCACTGTCCCGCGTTTTGATGGAGTCACGGGAGTCACGCTCTAGACTAGACTAGTTCCTTCCTCAGATGCACTACGCATGCGTCAACTTATATGTATTATAAATACTAGATAAATATTAATATTACCATATTAGTTCAATTATTAAACAAGATCTCATTGTAGCTAACTAATATTAATTAATCAATAAATATTTAGGAAATTAATGAAAGTATTTAGTAAACTTCGAACAACTGATATGAAGTAATTCGATTACTTTGATCTGAATAAAGTATAAGCGTGGTAGTATCTGTATGTTCATGCCCACACACACTTTCTTGTTAAGCTTGTTAGAAAGAGATGTAAAATGTACTCTTACACACTCACACCGCTTAGTTTCAAAGGACATGAGAAACTCCTTTATTTCAGACTTCATAAGAAGTTGGGTCTGATAGATAAAAATATTGTGAAAAACCGACATCAACAATTGTTTCTAAAAGCTCGGAAGTCAGGGTCTACAAGCGACTTTCTCAGCCTTATAAATGCGAAATGAAGGTTTACTTATTTCTAATATACAGTGTGTTAAAACACATGTGTCCGATACTGAAGGGTAATATTCTCTATCTAAAACCGTTTTCGAATAAAATAATATAAAAAATCTATATCTAAAAATCACAATGGAAAAAAGTTGTAAAGATTTTGTTTTGTCGTGATAAATCTACACAAATTCAAGGAAATTCCCAAAGCTGGCAACTAACGCACGTGAAAGCGAGACGGTGTTGCCATGTAAATTTTGCAACTTTACTTTGTTTTTTTGTTTGAAAAAAGTAATTATGTTATTTTTTCAAATCGATCGCAAAATAAGGACCTACCTATATATAGTATGAGGTTTTCGGATCGGACACTTGTTCTGTAACACACTGTATAATATAAGCATGACGTTTGGAATAAGTGTCAAATGATGTATGTTAAAGATGACTGCTAGAGACGGTTTAATTGTAACATAAATTGGCTAGATCCTCTGAAAATATCCGAACGATTTAAAAAATAAGGTTTAATCGTTCATAAGAAATAATACAATGTCTGTTGAATTTTAGATCACGAATGTCAAAAGTATACCTATTTCAATAAATAAGTAATGAATATATTTTATTTTAAAAACTGTATTTAATACAATAACAGATCAAATTGTTCATTCCATGCATATAGAGTAGAGTAAAGTTATATTGTGGTTGTTTAAATATTCATTTCAATTTTGAATCACAGCAAAAGAACATTAACAAAGCAAAATGTGTTTTATTGGACATCTTTTCTTCTTCGTGAATTATTTATTAGAACTAAATTCCCTGAAAAGGGTATATTTATTAATAACCTTTGTACTTTTGACAATCTACAAACTGACTAATATCAGAAAAATGCAGCAAAAATTGGAAGAATATAAGTAATAAAAGTGTTCAAGTTCTTATTACAAAAGTAAGTCTGTGTTTCTATCCGTGTGTCCACCTAAACTACTGTTCCGATAATAATATTAGTGGAAAGATTTTCAAGGTCAATTTCACAATCTACAGTTTCAAGGTCATTTTAATAGAATTTAAAGACTTAATCAAAGTGAGTATAGGATTCTATGGTAAAATAAGTAATAAAGTCTAAACATGGATATTCTTGCAGCGAAGTTCATACAACTTTCATCCGGAGCAACGCTCCTCATGTATCACGGGTACACGTTCTCCAAGAAAAGCGTGACCATCAAAGGAGTCTCCAAGTATAAGTGTTCGTCGTGTTTCCGCAAGCGATGCAAAGCGTACCTGTGCGTAGATCAAGAGAACCGGATAACTGATACGAGACTCGATCACAATCATGAACCAACTGAATGTATACCCACTAGCTCTGGTTACGTTAAAATCATGAAGAAAAGCTTGAAGGCTTGAACTAAGGATTCTTCTTATTCCTAGTCGGAGTCACTTTTGGCACAGCGGTCGTGGTCATCATTCAGGCGTTGGTGGCAAGCTTAACAGCAGGACGCTCCTCCTCTCTCAAGGCTGCCTTCCTTGTGCATTCGAGAAGGGATAGATTGGGTACTGCCGCTCTGATTTGGTCTGTCCACCTCTTAGGCGACCTTCCTCGTTGCCTAAAGATACATTACAAAATTTGGAACTCTAAATTGGATCAGAACGGTGAGCCAACTGATTATATACCTGCCAGCTCTGGTTATGTCACAATTATGAAGAAAAGCATTTCTATGCTCCTGAAGAACTTCGGAAATATGTATTGAACTCCATCTCATTAAAATTTTGAACATGAAGTAACTTATTTTATAAAATGTACTATTTTTTATACATCCTCGCCTGCACCAGTTTTTGTAAAATTAGAAGAAAAAAACTAAAGGCTAAAACTAAAGACGTCTCAAATCTCAATTACGGGCTCAACTTGAAGAATACAAAATTGTAATAATAATAATAGCACTGTTATTTAAAATTATACTACTACAAATAAATTATTTCATACAACACTGTTTATATAATTTTGTTCCAATAAATGATAAGGTACTAGAAAAAATGTCAAACCAAAATATTCTTAGGAAAGCTTAGCATGTAAATCTGTTAATGCAACGAACTTTTTCAACCACGTAAACCTGCCGTTTTTGACCCAATAAATATTGTATTTCAGCAACATTCATTACCTTAATATCCGGCGCCAGACTTCTCATACATAAAGGTTACTCGTACTCCAAAAAGAATGTTATATCGAACGGTAACATTCGCTACAAATGCTCCTGTACGATTCGCGAGAAATGCAAAGCGTACTTGCTTTTAATGAAATCTAATGGGGCAGTTGTAGCTTCGGGCACTCACAACCACGAACCTATAAAATATGCAGCCACAAGCGCAGGTTACTGTCGGCTATGAAGTAAAGTTCTCATAAGGAACCAAATGAGGTGAGGTGAGAAGAAGAAATGACATAGATTTAACGTTTGTCATACAATAGGAGAAACTTACTTAAATATTACCCAACTGTAAAACAAAAGATCAACTGCCAAAAGAAGAAATTAAAAATTGATTAAAGGAGTTAAATGCGCAGCCTTTTTATTTCTTAATAAATGCTCTCGCATAACTACATCTTCGAGGAAACAGAGTATGTTATGTCGAAGTCAAACTGTCCAGCAATGGTTTTTAAATGGTGTGTCCGCTACGCGACGGAAACACGGGTCCTCATGCGGACTATTCTGCTACAAATACGACATAGCCTCACCTAGGAAAACTTTAAATACCTTATAATATTAATCATAAAATTCACCATGCTCCCTCTTTGTATTGAAAATACAAACATCCACAGTTAAATCGGGCACTTATTATTCCAATTCGAATTTGACCTATAATATTTATAAGGTAGTCAACTACAACACAATACAAGTATATAAACAAATCCAAAATTTAAAAAATCATCTAAGGCTATAACTATATCATTTAATAATTTTTAAGATACAAGATATAGCTATATAATTTAACCAATACATAATGTACCAATATATACAGTGTTAAGACGTTTTTTAAGATTGAATATGTTGATATACTTTTAAAGCTAATATCTTTACATCACTTGAACTAAGTCCTTATAATTTTGATATAAAGTTTTATTCTAACATTGTACATATTTTTTTTAGTGTCCTTCATAAAAATGGCGTCAGGCGGTCAACTGCTGTTGTATAAAGATTACTCGTACTACAAACGAAGAGTTTTGAGTAAAGGCTACATTCAATATAGGTGTCCCAACAAACGCAGTAAATGTGAGGCCTATTTGCATTATAATAAATCCAAGAATAAAGTGAAGGTTATGGGAATTCACAACCATGACCCTATCGAATATGCGTATACAAGCGTCGGACACTGTAGGATACCAGACGGTTGGTAGGGTACTTTTTGTTGTTTTTAAAAGCTTGAATAAATAGTTCTGTTTTTTACCCCCGACGAAAAAACGACGGGTTGTTATAAGTTTGACGTGTCTGTGTAAATGTGTCTGTCTGACATCGTAGCTCCGAAACGGATGACCCGATATTAGTCGAAGGTGTTTTTAGTTATGTTTGATGGACGGTTCAAGTCTTCAAGATCATCCGGTCGTTTGTAAGGTGTGATAGGAATGTTACACTCTCAGTTTGCTTGCTTTTTTTGGTCGGGGGTTTATGTATTTTGTAGAATTATTAAACATTTATTTAATTCAATAATATATAAGTATCTAGTTGAATTAAGGAAATGTTTAAACACAGAATGAGATGTTGCATGAAATAGGTTACTGAACTGATTGAATGAAATAAATGAGTGAAAACAGTAATATGTAATGTCTTTTAATGAACTTATCTGAATATTTAACTAAATAATGATGTAACTCTATAAAAATAAACAGGAAACCAAATAAATAAAGATTATCCTGGTATTGCTAATCTATTGTATTGTGGAGGTCAGCTAGTAAATTTAATAAATTTGTAAGTATCAAATTATTTTGGACTCATACAAATACGACGTACTTGTCAACCGACTTCAAAAAGGAAGAGGTTCTCAATTCGACCCATATGTTCGTTTCGGGAATACTCCGCCAATTATGAACCGATTTGAACAAATATTTTTAATAATAAAAGAAACAACCCCCAAGGGTCGAAAATTGGGGATGAACTTTTTGATACGCAATATCTCCACCGATTATGAACCAATTTGAACAATTATTTTTTTTTGTAAAGGTATTATCATGAAGTCGGTTTTTTTTAAGTTAATTATTATACAAGCGGGCTCGCGGGATAACGCGTCACCCAACGTTAAGTGATCATCTACCCATGAGCACTTCTACAATATAGAGAATATGTTGTACTAACATAGAGTAATTTCAATTTCAGCAACATTCATAACCTTGACATCAGGTATAAAACTTCTCATGTATAATGGTTACCCGTATTCAAAAAAAAGCATTAAAACAAGCGGTAATATGAGATACAATTGTACCTGTGCCCTTCGTAAGCAGTGCAAGGCGCATTTGTTTTACAATGAGGATAATGGAGAAATAGTGGATATAGGGTTCCACAACCATGTACCTACACGATATGCGGCTACCAGCGCTGGTTATATCCGAATATAGTACAAAACTGACTTCAAAACATGAGGAGGTTTCTTATAGTTGGGTGTTTATATGTAGTTTCGTATGTTTTTACAAAATAAAAGTATGAAATGTAATGTATCCGTTATCTAGTTACCATAACACAAGCTCTGCTTAGCTAAGCAAGCTAGTTAAACTTTGGGAGCGGCGAATAGACTTTTTAAAAAAAACTAAACTAATTAAAATTAACTTATATTTTAATCGTGCGATCGATTTGGAGATCCATTCACGAGTGTCTTTTACATGATACAAATTAAACTTAATGCTAAACAATCAAAATGCTTACGAGTACTAAATAAACCTAACAATACAATTCCCGTGGGAAAATGATGGATAAAGTACTGTGCTGAGCCAGCAGTTAGCCCAGCACTGAGGGTGACATAACTAGCTAGCTTAGCTAAGTCCCAAGCTTGGGACTAGATGGCTCTGTGTGTAATTTATAAACAAAATGAATTGTTGTTTTAATAAAATATTTTAAAGTAAATTATATTAAATCTAAATGATTTAATAACTACAAACTTACAAATATCAATAGAGTATTGAACCTACAAAATATAATAATAGAATAAAGTTTGTATTCGAACAAATGTGAACCCCTATTCTTAAGAACATACTAGAATTTTCCCCTTTCAATACCTATCGACTAATCAAACAAATGCACTTGAGTCTAAATAAAAGTAATAATAGTAATAAAAGTCATAGTCTAATATGTGTTTAATATATGTCTTTAGTAATAATACTTATACGTTATATTTTAGCGACATTCATAACATTGATATCAGGCGCTAAACTTCTCGTGCACAAGGGATACTCATACTTCAAAAAGAGCGTAATGAAAAACGGTACAATGAGATACAATTGTTCCTGTACGGTACGCAAGAAATGCAAAGTGTACTTACATTTATATAAGTGTAATAAAATCACCGTCATGGGCACTCACAATCATGAACCTACGAAGTATGAAGCCACAAGTGCGGGGTACTGGCGGGTTTGAATAAAATGTTACTAAGTTGTACTAAAACATTAGTATTAATATATAATAAAAATAAAGGCTCCTGAAAAACAGTATTTACTATCTTGGGAGCCTGGGTAAAATATTTTGTAAATCACCTTATCATGGAAATAAATTATTATTATTATTATTATTGATATATTAAGAATAGCCGCGCGCACCCGCATTTATGCATACATTATACCTTCCTCCTGAATAAGTCTATCCAATAGTAAAATCGTATGAAATTCGATTTCGTATTATAAGTTTTAAGCATAGAAAAAAGCGGCTTATTATTATATATTATTTAATATTATGTAAAGATGATTTAATTTATCAATTAATACTTACCGAAATAAATATTTAGCAGAAATAAATATTTTGTTTGAATGATAAGAAACCAATATTTCTGAATCAAGGGTTGTTGTTTCAACGACACACTCTAAAAATACGTTTGTATAAAACTAGCTGTGCTTATCGTGGGACTTAATAGAGCTGGGTTAAAGATAAGTGTCAATTTACACTTTAATGGGAACAAATTCATTTACTTTAGAATTTTAACTATCACGTATGTTCACAAATAATAATAAAACCGTACTATTTTACATTCCAGCGACCTATATAACATTAGTATCAGGCTCAAAACTGCTCATGCATAATGGTTACTCATACTCCAAAAAGAATGTTATGAAAAACGGTCACATACGATACAATTGTTCCTGCCGCAGACTGTGCAAGGCCTACTCCTATTTGAACGAAGACAGTGGCGAGGTGGTAGCCATAGGAACCCACAACCACGAACCTATAAAATATGCACCCACCAACGCTGGTTACTGTCGCATATAAATTTTCAATAAATAAAGTACAAGTTAATCAAGTGTTTCAAATATTATGTCGGTTCTGTGATGGGAAGGAAGTGTTCCAAGCTGACTGGCCGTTAGGTTAGTTTTATATAAGACTAGCTGTTACTCGCGACTTCGTCCCCGTTGATTTGTTTTTCCATTATTTCTTCGCTCCTATTAGTCGCAGCGTGATGTTATGTAGCCTAAAGCCTTCCTCGATAAATTTTCTAGTTAATGAGATTAGCGCGTTCGAACAAACTCTTCAACTTTATATATTAGTATAGATCTTGACTATCAAGGAATTTAAGCACCTTTCGAAAAAAGATTTCAAATTACACGGTATGGCAACTATTTTTAATGAGCAAAGTTCTGGGTAGCACTATATTGGTTATGGGCTGGCATTTCTCTTAACATCAGCTCGTCTCACCACTTTAAAGAATAAATAAAAATAAAACAAAATATATCTGTCAAAAAAGGGGCTCTATCTACCAGAATGCCAAAACGTAAACTAGCAGTAATTAACATCTATTCATTTTTACAAACATTCATATTTATTTATTTGAAGGACAACAAACTAATGGACATCCCCTATACTTTTTCCTTTCTTTAAATACTATTCAAAATGTTGTAAATACTATATTTAAATAACGTGTTTAATCTTTTATTTAATATATAGTCATTCTTAGTTACACCATTTAATATAATTAAATGCATGGTTCAAATATCCTCTAAAATTTTCCAGCAAAACTTATCACCATGACCAGCGGTTCAGAGGTGCTTCTATATAAAAGTATACGTTTTCAAAACGATATAGGAATCGTAACAATGTATCGCGATACGAATGTTCCTGCAGAATTAGCAAGCGTTGTCCTGCATATTTGAAACTATCCGCTGATAACGATATTATCTTCAAGAAGGAAGATCACAACCACGAAGCTTTCAAGTTGATGAAAGTGCCTGATGGACGATATTTTAAATTATAGACAATAATCAAAGCTATTGATGACAAGGTATATGTGCTTAGTGTGGGTTGAACAATTTGGGCTATGTATAATTATTATAATTAATTTTACTTTTATTGAAACTTCTTAATTTTTTAATCGGCGTCTTCATGAAGGTCGTGTCTACTTATCCATGTCTGCCTATCTTTGGCGGTCTTCATAGCTTCGGTTATTGTTAGGCCGGTAAGATTATTGAACAGAAGCTCTACTTCGAACACAATCGTTGTCGATTTTTATTATTTTCGATACAGTTTTTGAGCAACTTCGAATTAATATAAAAACTTTTTGTTTCTGTTTCGATAACATTCCGATAAACTGATGCGCAATCCGATTCTTTATTAGAGTATATTAAGTCCCATAGCTGGGATAACAGTATCAAAAATTTTCGATATCGACGACAATTGTATTCGGAGTAGCTACTCAGGATAGTTTTAAGTGATTATATAATCCCAAAAAATGTAATGATTGTTTGTTTGTTGTTATTGATTAAATATTATAATTGCATCCATAGTTCTGTTTTTCATTTTTATTAAATTAGAGACGAACTGTTTTTGCAGCCAAATGGATCAAATTAATCAACGGGAAGACTTTAATGGTTCTCAATAATTTTTCGTACTCTAGAAGTGGTCCGATTCGTAATGGTGGGTCGCGTTACACCTGTTCTAAAACGAGGATGAGACAATGCAAGGCCTATGTTCACGTGGCAGCTGATGATACGATTCTACTAGTCTCCGGGCACCACAATCATAAGAACTGTACTTTCATACCAGCTTCCAATGGAACGTTTATTCGTATGTGATCGGTTTAGTGTATTAACCATTGGGTTGGGGTATATAAATGATATCGGTAACTGCAGTATTTACTTTCTTTCCAACATTCTTTTGTTATCCTCCTCTACGCACTCTACCTTTTTCAACTCCTCTCTTACTGTTAATCTGTCTTCTTTTACTATCCAATTCTGGATTTCACAGCCAGATAGTATAAGGCGTGCTTGATCACTTCCTTATTTTAAAAAATCTTAAGTACCACTAACTATACCTGTACTTTGTTATTTTCTTTTCTTCGGCTTTTCCCTTACTTTACTTATTTTATTTTCACTTACTTTATAATTGTCGTCCTTTGTTACACTTTTTCTTCTTTATTCAACTACTTATAATATTACTGGTTAGTATGTCCATGCAGTTGTTTACCATTATATTTTTGAATGTGTATAGTTTATTGATTTGTGTGTATAAAATTAGTATTTATCTTAAATTTCCGTACCATCCAGGTTGCCTGGCAGAGATTCTATTTGTAAAGGTAATTAACCTTGTGCTATAAATATACAATAAAGAGTTTTATGAATATGTCTTTGTATTGTTGTATAATGTGTGATAATGGTATTCTAAAATAATTTTGAAACAGTATAGGCGTGTGATTAAATAGAGGTTTTATTTCTAAAGTTTTAATGTCTATTTCCAATGCAAAGACGTTGAGGTAACGATACAAATTCAAGGTACCGTAATAAATAATTGATTACATTGATGGATACATTTTTAAAAAGTATGTTTATTTTTTTTAGTTTTACCATCTAAGAAGAAACCTAAAACCAAAGAAGAAATAAAAGAGCAGAAACGTATTGCAGAAAGACTAAGATATGAACGGATTAAAAATGATCCTGTGAAAAGAGAACAATTGAAGGAAAAAGAACGACGAAAGTACCAAAGGAAAAAGGAAAATGGTACAAGAAAGTTAGTTAAAGATATGAGTCGACGTGAATACCAAGCTATGACTAAACAATGGAGGAAGCACAGTGCTACTTATCGCGCAAAGAAAAAGCTTTGAAGAAATTATAAACAATTTTGTTCGACATAATATACCTTAATCCCAGGGTTCACCTTCTCCATCAATACAGGTACATGGTAATACCAACCATTCCAATAATGTAAGTAATACGAGAAAGCGTAATGCTAGAAAGAAACGTGACAATATTATTGAGGATAAAGGCAAAGAGATCGAGTATTAGAGAAAAAATGACGTCATTGTTTAATTGATATTAATTTTCATGTTAGTTTTATTTCGTGTTTTATAAAAAATAAAATTTTGAAAACTATACGGGTTTTTTCCATAATTTGCCTTGTGTTCGGCCTAGAGGACAAAACATTCATCATTAGTGATTTTCAAAATACAGTAACATAAATTAACTAATGCAATATTTTAGTGTTACGATGTTAATTAATTTCTATTGCTATGAAATTATAACAAACTTGATTTAAAAAGTAACTAAATAAATTTGCAACTCTTTAAGGTGCATAAGAGACAGAAAAAGTAATGAACTAACTGATAGCGAACAAATTGCCAGTATTTAAGAACCTCCTTGAATTTGGGCTACTAACATAATATTTAATTTTTTTTTATACGATGAAGTTACTATCTTTATTACACTGTTATTTTTATATGCTCCGCTCGAACATAAGTTTTCTAACATCCTGTATATATAGTGCCAATAAAACCAAATTGTCAATGATTTCAGCTGACTTCATCCGAATGGGTAACGGACGCGTACTGCTACTGTACAATGAGCATTGCTTCTCTAGAAGCGGTCCGATTCGCAACGGAGGCTCTCGGTACAGTTGTTCTAGAAAGGGATGCAAAGCCTTCGTCCACATCTCCATGGATAAAATTATTTTAAAAGTGAACGAAGAACACAATCATGCCCCTAGAAAACTAATGCAATCGTCAGATGGTTCCTTTCATCGCATTTGAATTGTTTTGGAATACACGTGATCACACACCTTGTTCGATTGTTTCATTGATCATCTTTAGTTTGCTTCATAAAAGTTCGTGTTCGTTTTATTATTATCACCGAAGATTATTCTTCCTAAGACACAATTCAAAAAGATATTACTCAAGGCAGTATAAAGTTTGTCTTTAATGTGTATTTGCTTGTGTGTGTATATATTAGAATATTTGATTACTATCTGAAACGTGCCCACTTCGTTGGGCATAATGTTAACAATCCTTTTTTAAATAGCCTGTGACATTGAGCAATAATGTGGCTCTCTATTTGTAAAAGAATTTTTAAAAGTAGTTTCAGTAGACCCCTTACAATTTAACAAACACACAAACTTACTTAACTTATTCTAAATATTAGTTTCTTGTGTTAGTCTTCGAGTAAGGAGTCATTGTCTAGCACACACTGACGAACTTTGACAATGAACAGAACGAAACAACATTATGTAAGACATACGGGTTTCGTTCAGAAATAATCGACATCTACATTAAATGATCAAAATTTCAATTTGCAGCTGAATATATCAAGCTATTGTCTGGAACGACGGTGCTTCTCTACAATGGGTATACGTTCTCGCGAAGAAGTGGTTTGCGGGAGGGAGGATCAAGATACTGTTGTTCGAATCTCATCAGCAAAAGATGTAAAGCCTACCTTCATGTGTCAGCTGACAATGTAATAACCTTTGCTAAAGCTGAGCACAATCATATCCCCTGTAGATTGCTTCAGACCAAAGATGGAAGCTATGTCCGTACTTAGGCTAAGCAATTGTTCCATAGTAAAATAAACTTTTGAGATGACGAACTGATTGTATTTACTAACGAAGAGGATCATGGAGAAAATGTATTTTATACGCTTTTTGATAAGGGTAAAGACCATCTCAACTAATTCTTGCCGTTTCAATGAGGATTAAAACAGTTTGTACTTATTATACAAGATAAAGTAAAAAAACTAAAACCCAACTACGACAAAAAACGACGCTGAAAAAGTATAAAAGTACCCCATGAATACAGGTAAAGTCACAAGCAAATGCTAGTAATATATATATATTCGAAATGTACAAGTGAAGCGCTTTAAAATGATACCAAACACGGCATATCTAGCTTAACTTTATTTTTTTACTCTGTATATTTTGTCCGCTAGAGGGCACCACATTGAATTTGGTGAAAATCTATATAGCCTATAACCAGCGGACAATTAAGACGCTTCTAATGATATGTCATTTGTCGAATTCTGATTAGTGGTTTAGAAGTTACGAGGGAACAGATGAACATACATACATACATACATACATACATACATAGCCTGTCAAAATCATAACCCTCCTTTGGCTTTGCCGTAGTCGGGTAAAAAATAATAAAAAGTATTGATATTATTTGTTTTATTTCAGTAAAACACAATCCAATAAAAATAATTAATCCCTGTTTTTAATTCCCTTGTGTTGTTGTTAATTCCCTGTTTTAGATTTGTAAACATTCTAGAACATAGGTACACCACAAAATATATACCTATTACGAAGAGAAGTTTTTACTTTAATCAATTTTTTCTAGGACGTTTGGTCAAAAAGTCTCGTGGCGCAGCTATAATGCTATACAGAAACTTCACTTACTCCAAAAATGGGAAATTAAGAAACGACGGACTACGATATGCCTGTTCGAAGATTTACTCCACGAAATGCAAAGCCTACATCCATGTTAATAAGGATAAGGAAATAATCAAGACGTTCCTAGAACATAACCATGACCCGCCAAATTATGTGATTACAAATGATATATTATTTTTTATATAAAATCTATTTCATGGTTGCATCATATATTAGCTGTGACCCGCGGTTTTACCCGCGTTATTTTATCCCCACGAAGGTTGAAATTATAGAATACGACAAAAATTGTTTTAATTAACATGGCAGCACAGTGGTAAGCCACCACTGTGCTTTACTGGGCATGAGCTGCGTATGGTACTAACCCGTCCTAACTAAAAGTCCCGTCAAACTCGGTCCAGCTACTTCAGAACAAACAAACACACAGCAGACAAAATTTAAAAAATATAAATGTATATTGTTATATGTACCATATGTGTTATATATCCAATTTTATATGTTTAGATGTAACAAACTCAATAAAAGTTTTTAGTGTATTTTTTTAATAGTGTAATTCAATTAGAAAGTATACTTAGATCATGACTTGCAGATTTTTTTGATTTAAAGAACTTCTTGATCAACCGCATCACAGTATTGGGGAATCAACAAATATAATTATATAAAATAAAACTCACAAATGGTCTTAAGGATCTTAAATGAAACAAGATCAATGTCCCTTCGTGGCAATGTATTTTCCTGATACCTTTAATAGATTGTATAGTATTTGGTGGTACCCTGTGTATTTTAATGAGAGCTTATTGATTCGTTTTAGTATATTTTTTCAGTTTTGAGCTAATTTGCTAAAGTCGTATATTGGTTAATGACATGGTAAGTAATTTTTTCTCTGACAAATTACTTTTCTAAATTTGAATCATTAAGCTTGATATTATAGTTTTATAAGGCATCTGTATCAGGGTCTGTTTTATAATACTAATGGTTTATTCCAGCCCGATTCATCAAGAAACTTAATGGCTCGCTCATATTAATATACGATGGGTATATTTACAGTAAAAATGGAAGAGTTCGTAACCAAGGTATCAGATACGCATGTTCCAAGATCAACTCTAAGTGTTGTAAAGCGTTTGTTCATGTTACGAAAGATTTGGTTATTAGTAAAATGTTTCCAATGCATAACCACGATCGTCCCAGATATTCTATTGTAGATGACTATGTTATTATGTGATTCTGAATAATTCTACGTTTGTCTGTGTCTTCCCTTGTACGATTCCTTTGAGTGTTTTTAAATGCATCTTCTGTAATGTATTTGATAAAAATGAAAATAATGAATCGATGTCTATACGTAATTGATCTTCATTTGTAGGTGATACTGCTATAGTTGTTAGCCTTAACTTTTGTAGTAATACTGACAATGATAAGGAAAGAAATAGTTCCATGCGAAGTCGAATAGTTTTATTAAGTACTTACATGTAAATATTTATAAATCTAAATAATGATGTAACAAAATTAAAGATATGAGATTGTGTGGATATTGAATTTTATTGATATTAGCTAAGCAAAATTAAATGTCGGTAAAGCTAATATATTTTTAGTATACATTTTTAGATTTCATATTTTATGGAAATGTAAAAGCATTACAATTCTGTTAAACAGAAAATACATGAATTCTCCTTTTTGTTTCAGCTCAATTCATCAGGAAACAGAATGGCTCGATAATTATAATGCTAGATGGGTACATTTACAGTAAGAACGGAAAAATCCGTAACCAGGGTGCCAGGTATGCCTGCTCCAAGATGACTTCCAAGAGCTGTAAAGCCTTCCTACACGTTACAAAAGAATTGGTCATCAGCAAAGCTTTCCTGTTCCACAACCACGAGCGACCTTATTGTTCTGTAGTTGGTGATTATGTTATGTCTTGATTTATTTTAATGAAATTTATTGTTGAGTTTTAAGAAACTAATATATGTTGCCTTTATTCTGTACTATTGGTGTTTTCTTTGTGTTTGCGAGATTGTGGAAATTTATTGTTGCAATGAGAAAGTTTTCTGATCTAAGTTGTCCAAGCTCAATTTGTTGGAGATAAAGGAAAGAATGGTATGAACATTTTTTTATGTTGCCTGATTAAATCAGCTTATAGATTTGTGAGGAAGAGTTATAGCCAATTAAAAGTATGAATTTCTAGTAACGCGATAAGTTGACAAGAATTAGGTTTTAATGTAAAATAAAACTTTAAGTCCATTTTATCTTTGTGATAATAATTTGAGATTCAAGTTTTATGAACAAAATTATATTGCTTGGTTCTATTTCAGCGCGATTTGTAAGGAAATTCTCCGGGGCCCAGATATTGCTGTACAACGGTTATACGTACAGCAGGAATGGACATATTAAGAACCGTGGTTTCCGATACGCGTGCTCGAAACTTCTGTCCAAGAAGTGTAAGGCTTATGTCCATGTAAACTTGAATCAGATGATAACGAAATCCAACTTTGATCATAATCATGAGCCCCCAACCTATGTTATGGACGGTGACATCATCAGAATGTTGTAACTAAATAAACAGTTTTAAACTTGTTTTTTTTTAAGATTGATTAATATATATGTTCAAATTTGTCTTACCAATTTTAATAGGACGTTCCATGGAATGAAAAATGTACATCATTTTGTAATTGTGTGTTAAATTATTAAAATCGTTTTATATTAAAGATATGTTTTTGGGTACACTACAGTAATATGAATGCACTTATTATTAAGTGAGCCTTTTCTCGCATAACGGAACAGCATTTTTGAATCAAGCTACATTATTTCATACGTTGCCTTCTCGCACAATTTTCTGTAAGAGTTTCCCAAAAGTGGTCTATTTTGATTTTACGCTCTCTACTCTTAATAAGAACATAAAGATGAACATATATTGCTTTAATAAAAAAAAAAAACGTTAATAATTGAAATAGTGGTCTAGCAAATATTGAACGCAAGGACAGTTCCTTGACTTATGCATACGCTGAAAATATCCTTAGTATAATCATCACCTATAAAATTGTCTGGTATATTTCAGCAAGATTCATCAGGAAATCCAATGGGACGCTGCTGCTTCTGCTTGACGGATTTACCTTCAGCAAAAATGGCAATGTTCGAGACGGTGGGGTCAGATACGCTTGTTCGAAATACTTCTCGAAAAACTGCGGAGCTAATATCCATGTAACGAAAGACCGGGTGATAAGCAAAGCCATTTTGGACCATAACCACGAACGGCCCAATTACGTCATAAAAGATAACGTTATCTTCCTCGTTTAATACATTTTTGACTCTGGACTTCATTGATTTTTATATATTATAATAAAGATCATAATTGAATGGTACATAGAATTGTTTTTTTGTTCTATAACGAATAAAAGTTCTATTTTTTATTATTAGAATGGGATAATCCACCAACTGATATTTATTTATATACTGTAACACTCAAAAACAAACTGAACTAAACACGCATAATTAAATACGAAAATTGTAATTGTTAGATAACTCTTATAAACCTTTATCACTTCAGCGCGATTCGTGAGAAAAACCAATGGTACACTACTTCTTCTTTGTCGTGGATTCACCTTCAATAAAAATGGAAGGGTCCGAAAAGGTGGACAGCGTTACGTTTGTTCGAAATACGCGTCCAAACATTGCACGGCCAGTATCCATATGAACAAAGATAGGGTGATAACCAAAGCAACCCTTGAACACAACCACGATCCACCTATATACCTGCTGAAAGATGATGTCATTGATGTGTTGAAGAAGTAATAAAAGAAACAGTGCCTGTAAAGAAATGAAGGTAACAGGAGTCTTTAAATTTAGTTGAATCGTGAGATTCGACCATTTCTAAGCAGTATCAGATTTACTAGTGTTGTTTGATCTAATAAAAACAACACAGATTACTTGATGTGTTTTATTTTTAACCGACTTCAAAAAAAGGAGGAGGTTATAATTTAGAAGTCGGTGTCAAGTAAAACAATAAGTGTTTGTTTGGTTAAATCGATATTGTATAGATTGTTATATCATTGTTGAGTTACCGTCGTCTAAATTATAAAATAACTATTAAATCATTTCCATATACTAAATGAAAAGGCGTATTACTTTGTCGGAAGCAAATTAATTTTTTGCTTTTTAGTTTGAAGTCGGTTTATTTTTTGTTAAAAATTATTTTATTGTTATTATAATTGATTTTCATGTTTGAATTTGTAACTGTGTTAATTTATAGGTTAGTCTATATCTGTCTTTTTAGGACTTAATTGAGAATTTGATCTTTTAATGTTTTCTTTTGCTTGTTTGGTGTTTTAGTGTTGTTCGTCAAAAAGTCGAAAGGAACCGTCTTGCTTCTCTGCGATGGATTTAGTTTTAACAGGAACACGCATCTTCGTGATGGTGGTGCCAGATATATTTGTTCCAAGCATTGTTCTAAAGGATGTAAGGCTCTCATCCACATAACGAAAGATCAGATCATAACAAAAGCGATTCTCGAACACAACCACGAAAGACCTAAATACATTTTGAAGAACGACATGATTTTTTTTCTTAATTAATTGTATAATTTTTATTTCATTGACTAAAAGCTGTCTCAATAATTGTGCGTCGGATATAAACTATCTTTATCATATTTTCTTTGTAACTTTTTTGTAATTAAATTGTTTATGACGCTTTTTGTGGAGTGTGGAGCCCAAGTGTATGTCTCTAAAGACGATCAGATAGTTAAAATGCATCTAGTGCATAATCACGAACGACCCCAACATGTTCTGAAGGGAGACATGATTATAATGTAGCGATAAGAGTTGATTTTGATGATAGTGTTTTTTTGTTAGTAGAAACAGAAAATATAGTACGCTGATAAGAGATTTTTTGTGTAAAAAGATGTGGACGACGAAAATCTTAAAGTAATGAATAACTCATTAAATGTAACTCAGGAAATTCTCAATTTAATACAATATGATGGAGAATTGGATTGTTTTATTCGTTTGGAGATATAGTTATTGTTGCAATTTTGAAATACTTAATGTTGTATGTAAAGGTACAATATTTTTTTAGATAGAAGGTTATTTAATTTCTTTAAAGATTACAATGCGATAGACAAGTTAACAAAGTCGTGTTTTATTTAAACTTCAACGCAGCTATTAAAAGAGTAAATTAATCGGTATTCACCGTTATTATAGGCTGTGTAAGGACTCTAACGCATTCGCGAAGCTTTACTTGTTGTGATTGGCTATAGATTGTTGCTATATAATTAATAATGAACTCCTATCTCTAAACACACACACATTAACTAACTGTTCTAATCAACTATTAAAATTCTAATCTAATTAATATTTTATATAACTATCTTTACTTATACCACGTAGAAAGGCCAAAGGCCTAGCTTAGGCACCTCTCTTCCACAAAATGGTATTAGAAATTATGACCACTACATTATTGTGTTATCATATGTTATTTCTTATTATCAGGTTCCTTCTACCAGAAACCAGATGGGCGCTACGTCCTGGCAGTCAACGGTTTCCTTTACAGCAAGCACGGGCGCATTCGCCAAGAGGGCCGTCGGTACAGCTGTTTGTACCGATTCTCATTAAAATGTCGCGGACACATCCACGTATCCAAAAATAACGAGATAATAAAGATCGACGAAGACCACAACCATCCACCGCCAAAGTATACTTTGACTCAAGGGTACATTGTCATATTATAAATGTCTGGTATAGAATAGGTATTACGTAATTTTCTGCCCCGTAGGAGGAGGCGGCCGCACCTAAAGCGGCCGCCGGCGCCTGGCGGGCTTGCGGAAGATTGCTAGGTGCGTCCTCAGCAAGTCCGCCCCCGAAAGGGTGCGCGACGTAACGCGGTCGGTGGATTTTAGTCGGTAGGGCCCTTCTGGCGAGTCCGACCTAACCGCCTCCTTCTCCCCCGAGGAGGACGCGACGCAACAATATTTTTTCCCCCCGACATAAAAAAGGTATTACTTAATTTTGTAAAAAATCGAAAGATACATCACGACACGACCACGACAGCAAATATTTTTATGAAATAGTTAAATAAATGCATTGAAATATACTTACCTTAATGTTTTGATTTTATAAGATCTTTATTTTATACGCTTACAGAGAGGTGATCCTTTTTATGAATGAATACTGTTATGGTAGTTCTTATTATGTATATTAATTACTATTGTTCTTTTTATTTTAAAAGAGCATCTATCAGAACTTCTTGCCAGTTCATTCAATCGTCCTATTCGGAAACTGCCTTCCGAATAGGACGATTGAATAATGATATACCTATTTGAGAAATTTTACTATAATATAAAAAAATACACCATCTTGAGAAACTGAAGATAGTGTATGGATATTGGTCGTTTTGCATGTAAATCATATATTGATAATTATTTAAAAGCGTTAATTATTAAAAGATTGTGTGCGTGTCATTTCAGATTATTAAAAGATTGTTTCGTGTCAGTCACGTATTGCTGAGTTTCATAGGCGATATAAAAAAAGTATTGTTAACATTATGCCCAACTTGCAAAATGACCGATTAATAATTAATTAAGGGATCGATTATAAGGGACAACTAAAAGTAGAATTACCTATTACCCAAGACACCTTATACAATTTCAGTTCAAATATACACGACGCTACATGGGGCGAAAATTGTAGTATACGAAGGATATTCGTTCAGGAAATATGGCAAGGTTGGGAGAGGAAGATTTCGCTTTGCATGTACAAAGTGTAAAGCGGTGCTGCACATAACAGCTGATGGAGTAATCGTTAATGGGATTAATAAAGAACACAATCACAATCCCCAAGCATACTTTATCACTAAAAATGGGATCTATGTTAAAACTTGAATCTCTTTGTCTTGTTGTTGTAGTCAAAAGCATTATTTCAGGAATTTTTTTGCAAATAAATATATGTAGTTAGTCGATCGGAAGAATCTGCTTGTCTTTAAATGTAGTCAAAAGTATTCTAACTGGAACTTCTTTACGTCTTTTTTCTTCTTTACTTTGTGCAAATAGTAAGTCAATCGGTATGATATTGTTTTCGAGAAACATAAAATCTGGTAATATTGTTATTTAAGTAATTAATTTTATTTTTAATAATGTAATTAGAGGAGATACCATTTTTTTTGTTTGGGATCTTAAAAGGATTACATCAATAAACATTTCAATCGTGGCAGTTTTGTATTCACAGTTTTTTACATGTGGATATTAAATTTTAAATTGTAAGAAATTTCAACTGTAGATTATAAGAGACAAATAAATATAATTCCACACAGATTATATTAATATTATTGTTGCTTAACGCTCGAAGGATGGTGCCCCTTTTTATGTATGTCTATTTATTACTATTATACATTTTTATTTTAAAATAGCAACTAACAGAGTTTCTTGCCACTTATTCTCTGTAGGAACTACATGTTATATACTGTTACTATATGTAGCCTAATTGAATAAAAATACATTTGATTTTGACTTTGTTTAAATTTGTAGCGAAATTCTACCAAACCATCAGAGGGGCCAAAGTCCTCGTGTTCAGAGGTTACTCGTTCAGCAGGAATGGATGTATATCAGGAGGTCTTGTCAGGTATACCTGCTCCAATCGACTCGCTAAGAAATGCACCGCGTACCTCCACGCTACTATAGATGACATTATTATCAAAGATTGCGGTGACCACAACCACGTTCCTCCAAGGTTTTACATAAACAGAGCTGGCTATTTTGTTAAACGTTAAATTGTATCGGTTCTAAATAAACGTAATTTAATATGACATTATAATTAGAGACAGTAGTGACCACAACGATGTTCCACCAAGATTTGACATTAACAGAGCTGGCTATTTTGTTAAACGTTAAATTGTAACGATTCCAAAATAATAGGAAGAAATTATTTTTATTCTGAATAAATTTGAATCAAATACCCAATTCGGCTGTCAATCGGTTCTGCGTAGTTTTTGGATAAAATCTACCGTTATGTTGTAATAATGTCGTAAATAATATCTCTTTTGTAAATATATTTTCATATAAATATGAATGTCAATAAAGGATAAATAAAATACTTGGTTTCATTTCAATTATAAAAAAAATTGTCCGAACATCCCTTACGATCCATTATTATATTATATTGTTTATGAAATCTCAAATACTAAGATAGAACTATGCATCTTTATCTTTTAATTTGATCAGTTTTAATGAACTCACGCATGCAACAGACATTAAGTGTTAAAAATTACAATTGTACGCGTACCATCAATGGAGTAATGTCATTGTAAGTCAAGTTAATATGATACTTATAAAAATGACAGTTAGGCACAAATTTTTAAACGAAATAAGTCACGACTAAGTTTCCGACTTTAAAAATAGAGAAGATAGA
>JADANM010005714.1:2348968-2360638 GCA_026213755.1 Eurema hecabe
TCTCAGGACACTTATACACAGCGCCATCTAGTTCCACGCTAAGAAGAGTTTGCGTATGGCAACTAAATAACTGAAAAATGACATATACATACTTTTCTTTTGTAAATACATACATATAATATGTATAGCAATACCCTGACTCCAGAAAAACACAAATGTAAATTACAAATTTTTCCGGTGTGGGGATCGAACCCACGACCCGACCACGACTTGTTTGACCGTTCTAGAAAAGCTGTAGTATTTTATATATTCCAATTGTTTTTAAATTTTTTATCAATGTTAAGTTAAGTTATGTAAGTTGTGAATTTATTAAGTTTATCTTTTCTTAAATTGTCTTAAATAAACACACAAGTTAGGTAGAAATTGAAAAAAATGTCAAGTTAAAAATGAAAGTATAGAATAACGATAATGTGAATTTTATATGAAGTTAAAAATAAAATCATTTATTTTCAAAATGTATTTTATTTATTCGGCTTCCTATATAGCCTCGATTACTTAAAAACTAGGCAATTCTCTCCAAAATTATAACTACCTTAATTTCCAGTGACCTTCATAACCACAGAGAAAGGGAAGCGGCTGCTCATATACAATGGTTATCACTACACTACGAAAACTAAGCACCAATGGAGATGTATCAACACGCACAACTGTTTTGCATCGTTACGTTTAAGACACGATAGAACTGTGGACAACATAAAAAACGAGCATAATCATCCGCCAGCACTTTTCTATAAATCCCAAAACGGTTATGTGAGAATTAGAAAGATGTATACAGAACCTATCATCGAGAGTTCGTTAGCCTTAAGAAGCGGTCACAATCCTTTCACAATTACAGAGCATAGTGCGACCCAGTGGCGCACAAAGCCGAATTATAGTGAAGCTAATTGGAACGTGAATTAGTTTTCAAATGCACCGGTAGAGTGCGCTAACTTTAGTGTTAAAAGAAAATCATCATAAAGTTATCAATATCCCCATTAATGTGTAAATAAATTTAGTGTACATATTTTTTTATATAGGTTGAATTAACTTTGATTATTTCCAAAAACCTACAACGAATTGAAAGCTTTAATTTTTTTTTTCAACAATAAAAGATGATGATTAAGATAATATAAATAAAACATTTCGATTAATTTCCACTTAAAGAAAAAAAACTTGTTAATTTTCTACTTCACTACTTTTGAGAGTACTCAATTGTGCGAAGCGTTGCTGTAGTTGAAACTTTCAACGCTAAGCATTATGCCGTATAATGCGCTCTAATGCTATAATTGGAAAACTAGGTATAATTAGCATAAGTTTTTGTACTATTTACATAATAATGGATAAGATGGGTCACTTGGTTGAGTGTTATAGAAAAATTCAGTACTATTTATATTTGTCAATTTTTTTTCAAAATTGAGTGTCAAATGTATATGTCAAGTGATAAATTAAATTATTGTATAAGAATAATAATGTATAATTATTGTATAAGCATAAATTTTATATGAATTTAAAAATAACATAAGAAATCATTTATTTTCAATTTGTTTTTTATTTATTGATTTTCCAATTATTTATCTTACTATATAAGTTTTTCAAAAGTTTCTTAGTGTTTCATTAATTTATTCAAACTACCCCCGTTTTTAAAGTTCCTTAACATCGTCGGGTATTGCAATAATTGTTTTATGGCTTATTCTATATATAATTAAATAATTATCTATTTCAATTCATTTGCAGTAGACTTCATAGAAACGATAAATAAACAGCAATACTTACGACTAAACGGCTATTGTTACGTCAAGGACTCGACCTCCAGAAACCGTTGGAGGTGCATCAAAACCAGCTCGTGCTTCGTCTCTTTGTTATTTGATCTGACTTCTTTTAGAGTCATCAAACATCCGGCCGAACACCAACATGCCCCTAAGATGTTCTTTCGAAGTCATAAAGGCCTATACGTTCCGATATAGCGCTCGCAAGATATGTATCATCGACTTGTTCATGAAGCAATTAAAACATTTGAAGACTGCTCGTTTGTATTATTTCAATCTGAAATTAGATGACTTTTTTTTGTTTATTCGGGTCTGGATGTTATGTTACATGTCTGTTTTTGTAAATGAAAAGTATGGCTATGTAATTAATGGGGTCGCGGGTTTCGTTTATTGTTTGCTAGATGGCGCTGTTTTAAAATTAAGCGTTTAAAAGAAAACGAATATGATTATACTTAGTATAAAAAGCTAATCATTATTCAATGTCTTTACAGGATTAGAGTCAATAGCTCTAACGAATGGAAGAACGTATTACAAGTACAAGGGGTACCACTACGGTTTTCACTTCTCAACTAAAGCAGGAGATCGTTGGAGATGCACTAGTACTGACAAATGCAAGGCCTTCATACTGATCGATAGCGGTAGGCGTGTGATCAAAAGCAGAGAGGATCATAACCATAGACCACAGCTGTACCATCGTTTGAACAGCGGAATGTATATCAAAATTCACCACACAAAATCGTGAATAAATAATGTAATACAAAAAATGTAATTAAAATCACTTTTTATCATTAAATAACTATGTATGCACAGGACATGAATTAATCAATTGACAACCTTATCGCTACCAAGCGACATATTCCTCGCAACCAGAGCGACGATCAAAAGTTGTTATAAAGTAGATAATAAGTAGCTAAATATAAGTGGATAATTAATTATCGTAATAATAACTTGATTCAAATAATATTCCAGATGAGGTAAAGAAAATAAGTATGGTCAAAGGGACTACACAATGCTTATACCGCGGATACACGTATGGGTTCGCTTACACCAACCGTATGGGCGCTCGGTGGAGATGTACGATCAATAACGAATGCAAAGCATATATCATTCTATCCTATGATGATAAAGTGCTTAAATCCGTTGGTGAACATTCACATAAGGTTCCAAGGTTCTGCGTCTTGCCTGACGGCAGGTATATGAAGATTCACACGTAACAAGAACCTCATGAACATTACTATATTTTACTAAACAAACTTTTGTTTTTCCTAACCAAACTGAGTTTATTTCTTTGGAGAAAATACATTATAATTTTATTTATTCGAAAATATCAAATTGTCATTATGTGCCGTATAACTTGGTCCCGGTCAAACTATGATACACACGTAAATAATTTTTCTTATTATGATTATAACAGTTTTTAGAATCGGCTCAATAGATCCAAAAAATACCCGGTAAATATTGTTACTTAAATATACCTACTATAAGGGAAAGCTCTTAGTTATATATAGTTTTTACATTTAATAATTTAAGTATCAATAATAATGATAAGAGACAATAGCATTAAATAAACTCAAAGAAATATTCTGTGTTTTATTTATTCAGTTTTGAAGGGATTATGCCTTTTAGCTTTTTGGGCAAAATCGTCTTACAATGATTTTAACCAAAAAATTATTAGGGGTATTTTCGTCTTTAATGAATAAGTATGAATTATAATAGCAAATAAAAATCACAGTTTCAGATGAAGTCAAAAAGATAACTCTGTCCAACGGCACTACGCAATGCGTATACCGAGGATATAGTTATGGTTTCGCTAACACTAACCGTATGGGCGCTCGCTGGCGATGCACCAACAACGCTGAATGCAGAGCCTACATCGTACTGTCTGATGTAGACAAAGTGCTCAAAGCTGTTGGAGAACATACCCACGAAGCTCCCAAGTTCCACGTCATGGCGGATGGCAGGCTTGTTAAAGTTTACGTGTTATAAAACAAGGCTAGATGCGAGGACATGCCCATTAAGGATTGGGTTATGTCAACGGTTATTTTTATTTAAATAAAGTGTACTAGAAACATTTTGATTGTTTTTTAAAGGATATGAATCCTTCAATAACATAATATGATGTAGTAAGAAGCTGCTAAAGCATAGAAAAAGATTTTTCGTACGGTGCGTATACACTGTTTGGTGCCTACATCAGGGGTCCTTAAAATAGTCCTTTTCTTTGGGATACACGTAATACTCTACCATTGAGATGTGCATTTCAATTACATAAGAATAATTTATTTCACCAAAGTTTTTGACCACGAAGACGGTATTTTACTTCAATGTCTACAATTTTAAATGGTTTCAGACGAGATAAAGAAAATCAGCATGGCCAACGGTACGACGCAATGTCTTTTCAACGGATACACTTATGGTTTCGCCAACATTAACCGAACCGGCGCTCGTTGGAGGTGTACGCATCACTCCTCCGATTGTAAAGCATATATCCTGCTAACTCACGATGATAAATTGCTCAAGTCAGTTGGAGAACATTTTCATAAGTCTCCAAAATTCCATGTTATGGCAGACGGGAGACATATTAAGATCTAATTAGAATAAAATACATAGTATACGTTCTGATAATGTTTAGGAGTTTACTTGTATACGGTAGGAAACGTTTGGCTTGGCTTGACTTTCGCAAGTTTAAGTGGGTTTGCCAAGCTTTGGCAAGCGTTTACAGCATATGGATGGGTGTGTGTGTGTGTATATTTATTTAGATGTGTGTGTTAAAGTGCGCTGGGCTTTAATTAATTTATTTGTTATGTTGTGTGGGCCCGTGTGTATGTGTGTGTAATTTCAGGGCTACCCGCACTTTGAAAATCAATAGATTAATGGCTCATTTTTTATTAATTGCTCTATGACTACTACAGTGTGATTTTAAATAACTTGTTGTTATTTTTTGTGATACAAGTAAAACAGTATTTTATGTAATTTATTTTTACGAGTAAAATATATTTAAGGAAAAAACTGCAGTGTACTCGTTTTAGTAGTAACCTAGATTTAGATATTTCCGCCTGCCATTTCAATAAGTTCAAATTCATATTATTAGTGTAGATTGAATTCTTTGCTGATATTGTGAAATCAGTGAGTCAGTGTTTCGACTGACTGTTACGACATTATGACTGAAAGGTGATATCTTTGTTTTTTTTTCATTTATTAACAAAAGAAACATACAGTATAAGCTAACATAAAAACCTCGCCAAACTAAGTTATCTACCATACATTTTAGACGACCGCTTGGCGCAGTAGGTAATACACCTGCCTTCTGCGCGAAGGGTCGTGGGTTAGATTCCCACACCGGAAATATATATTTGTAATTTACATTTGTATTTTTCTGGGGTCTGGGTGTCGCTATGTATTGTATGTATGTATTTACAAAAGAAAAGTATGTATATGTAATTTATTCCGTTATCTATTTGCCACAACACAAGCTTCGGCTTAGCTTGGAACTAGATGGCGCTGTGTATAAATGTCCTGAAAATATTTATAAATATTTATATTTTATACAATGGCTGTAGCTCAAAATTTTTTTTAGTATTTATTTGTATATTCTTTTTCTACGAGTACATTATTTACTTTTTGATCTAATCTTACAAGCAATAAGAAGTACGCATATGTTATTGGCGACTTTTAAATTCGAAACAAAAATGAAAAAATTATAAGTAGTATTAAGTAATATTAATTGGAAAAGCGGGTCCTATTTTAAGTACTTTAATCCGTGCTCGAAGGACTATAAACAATGATTTTATATAATAGATATTTTATAACCATACAAATGAACCGAAAAAAGTGTTCCGCAGAGCAGCCACAGCACACATATATATACAAGAGATAAATGATAAACCAAACAATAAAAAAATAAATAGTTTTGTCAGTTGCGCGTGAATGCACCGGCAACCAATCTCCTAAAGGTAAGACGTCCTGATTAGGATGTTTTTGCAGCTTCAAAATTTCGCGCTTATAACATATCTATTAAATATAATATCATTCGGTCCTTACATATTATGTATTATGGTAGTAATAAATACTTGTCGTGGAATTGGTTATAAATTATTTTATCATAAAAAGTACCGTGCAGTATGGTTAAGCCCTTCGATTATAATAATTATTGTATTATCTTACAAAAGAATTGCATATAAATGCTATACATTAAATAAAACATTTCTGACCGTCAAATTTTTATTTTAAATATCACCCTTAACATAAGCAATAAAATTTAATTGATGATAAAGGTGTAAATCTATAGCAATAGATTTTTTAAAATATTTTAAATAAGTAATACGTATTGGTATATGAATGCTATTTTCCTTATATCTATCCTGTTACACAAAACGTATCCTTTTCAGGAACGTTTCTGTGGACGAAGCGGGGTGGGAGGCATCCATTGCTGCTTTTAAAAGGGTTTACATACAGCTATCAGAAGCAGAATGCCGATGGAAGGGTGTCCTGGTATTGTTCTCGCCGGCTGAAAGGTTGTCGAGCGGCAGCTGTGAGTTTTGGTACCAAGGCATACGCGTATAAGGCCCACGACCACTCTCCCCCTATATTGAAGCGATACGTTGAAGACTCAAAAGTACATTATGCTACTATGTTCTAAATATAATTGAATATAAAGACGCTTTGAATATTGATCAACTTTAAGGGATGATGGTTGTGGAACGACAAAATTTGATGTTCGGAGAAAATTGTGTTGGAGGAGAAAATATTAAATAAAAGATTCTTCTTCTACAATGAACAATAAAATTTATACTAAGAATTACATTATATACCATGAATCAAGCTCCTATTATGTATTTATCTATTTTGTTCTGATACGTGCGATAGAACCTTACTTGCAAGGTATAGATAATATTATTCTTATATTATGTCTTATAAATTGATCAATATTTGAGTGTTATTGGTAAAAACTACTATTATGATACCTACAGAGCACAAATATCGATCTCTAACTGTTTTTCTTCTAATTATATATGTTTTTCATATTTTCTTTGCATTTTTATATGTAAAAAGTTTGCTTTTTTTTTACATAAACATCTTATTTGTTAGTAATTTTTGGTTGGTTTCATGTTTCTCTATATAATGTGATATATATAATAAAGTATTTAAAAAGTAGCTAACATTTACCGTAAGTAGAATTTTGTATGCTTACTTATGCTTATATCGTCATTAAACAAATAAAAGTTCGTTTGTCTTATAATTCTTAAAGTACGAGTATATTGTCGTTAGTTCCAAGCTTTTGTAAGGATGTACTATTATTGAAGTTGAATAACTTTCAAACTTGGTTAATTCCCATTTTTTTTAGAATATATTGTTATGTATTTTTGAATTGCTGGCTTGATGTGATTTTGATCATGCTATACGAATTCTACCTGTAGATAACACCTAAAAAAATATAGGGCTATATATATACACCTACCCTTTTGTTCTCTGATTAAGAACCATCCTCGGATTATGCACTAGCAACATAATATAGCTATTCATTTTTTTTTTATGATGCAGCATTTTTGCCTGAAATTTGTCCTTCACAATTTGGTTCGTATTCTTTTTTTAGTACACACACACAATAATGTTATTGCTGAGCGCTGTTTTCTATTCTGAATACCTTAATATTTGCAGATAAGATCGAAGAGAAAGAGATAACACTAGAACTGAAGAGTAAAAGGAGATATAAAAGAATTGCTGGCCAAGAGTACATTGACCTTAAAGGTCACGTGGTTCCAGAGAAAAAATTTACGCCAGTCATTTGTGTCTGTCGCTATAGGTGCAGTGAAAATGTTCCCGTAGAAACCCAAAAGGCCATTCATGAAATGTTCTATAAGATGCCAAATTGGGACGCTCAAACCGCTTGGTTATGTAATACGGTTAAAACAATAGAACCCATGCGACGTCGGATAAGAAGTAGCGAAATGCCTAGTCATAAGAATATAACCCGGATATTTATAATGTGCAAGAAGAGGGTATGTAAACAGTTCTTTCTGAAAGTCCTCAAAATTAGCAGCAAAAGAATTGATTATGCTCTCAGACATTATAAGCGATCGGTTTTGGGTATCATGGAAAAATTTGGATAAAAGGTCATCTTGCTTGACTTGTTTGACGAAAAAAGTGTTGAAGCTTATGCCTATTGTGGAGATTCGCTTGGGGATCTGATAATGCTTTATAGGTTTTAGGGCTACCTCATGTTAATATTAAAAATTAAGTTTGTTGTTGGTTTTTTATCTTTTGATCTAGTTACAATATATAATAGGGGTTTTATTGAACTTTTATTTTTAAATTTTGAAATATGTTTTTTTAACCAAAGTTCTAAGCAGATTTGTTAACAGTTAACACGTTTAATTATAAAATGTGTGTTTTTAAGCCGAGTTGTGCCTTTAGTATCGTTTGTGCTGTTTCTAGTCTTAGGCAATATTGTTAATTTGAAAAATTTGAAAATTGTACTAAAAATAAATTGTTATCCAATGTTTAATAATAAATCTCGTTAAGCATAATTCCTCTGTTTTAAACGTTCCATTTAGTGACCTCTTTTTAAGATAGGTACAATAACTGTTTCTGGTAGCGGAATTTAATGGATCTGTTTCCATCTGAATCAGCTTGATGAAGCATCAATAGTTTTTAGGCCTATATATTATTGCAATGAGCACCAATATCTCAATGGGATTGACCTAATTATTTTCTTTTATTATTATCCGTGTATATGAAAACTATGAAGTGGTAATATAAATTCTTAGTCATATTATTTAAGAATTTAAATTCTTAAATAATGTAACTAAGAATTTATTTTACAATGAAAAACTTCAGAAAAATTATAAAATGTTAATTATAACATATACAATGCATCCGTTCACAATATGCTTAATAGCATGGGTTTATTTATTTTTCAGTGGTACTTCTGCCCTCACGAAAAGGCATTCATCCACTCCTGATGTACAATAAATATACCTTCATGAGGATATCATGTAGCAACAAGGGTACGGTGACATGGTACTGCTCCAACAGGCCGAAACAATGCAAGGCCTTTGTAAAAAGTCAGCAAGAAAAGTATATATTTGGTGGAGTTGATCACAACCATGAACCACCCAGTTATATACAAACTAATCGTGGGACTTGGTACAAAGTTAGCTAGCACTCCTAGTTTTGTAATTATAGCACTAGAACACATTATACTGCATAATGCCGTTCAATGTTTTAACTACAGCAACGCTTCGCATTGTACGAGCGCTCTCAAACTAAAACTAATTCACATTCAGCATAATTCGGCATTGTGCGCTACTGTGCTCCGGCTCCGGCTGAAGGGCACGGTAGCCAGCGAGATTACTAGGCTAATGAGTCTTAACATCTTATGACTCAAAGTGGGGAGCGTCAGTGTAGTGCACCCCTGCCCGGAGCAAAGTTCTGGGTAGCACTACAATGGTTATGGGCTGGCGTTTATCTTACCATCAGGAGGGCGTCCAGCTCGTCTCACCACTTCATAGAATTTAAAAATAATACTGAGTTGAACAATACTTTGTAATAGGAAAACTAGGAGTGCTATCTTAAGAATCTCACGTAATAATTAATAAGTGCTCGCTTCTACTTGTGACTGTGTCCGCATAGATATAGTTAGGTACAATTCACTTGTACGTACATTAATACTAAAATGTACTAATAACTTAAATTTAAAAAACATGTAATCCACGTAGTTGTCTTTCGTTAAAAAAAAGTCAACCATTGGTTTGAAAATCTTTGCCACTCAACATCTTGTGGAAACAGCTTTCTTGCGGGTTTATAGAGCAATATGCTAAGTCTCTTCCAGAAGTGATACTGTAAATTTCTTAATGACCCACAGCTCTGTTCTGATCTAGTGAATTTGTGGAGTATAAGTATAGCGTATAAGTAATGAAGAAAAACAGAAGTATTAAATTCATTAAGTTGTTTATTTATTTTAATGATATTTCGTAATCTTTTACTTAAAAATGTCGAAGGGCGATTTGCCCTAATATTTTAAAATTAATTTAATAAATAAAACAAAAGCCTTTCATTTAAACCTACGTGCCTCTAGACCCAAACTCCAAACTATTCTTACATCAAATTTTTTTGGATCTGTTTCAATAAATTATTTAATTGATTCATGGTATTGCTTTCCAGTTGACTTCCTGTCATCAGTGAAAGGCGTTCATCCGCAAATTATGTTCAATAAATACACGTTTACTAGAAGTTACTGTAGTGCCAAAGGGACAGTGCTCTGGTACTGTTCTAAAAGACGAGCTGCGCGTTGCAAGGCCTTTATGCAGAGTGAGGGAGATAGATACACGTTTGGAAACGTAGAACACAACCATGAACCACCTAACTATGTTAAGACGAAATCTGGTAGCTGGATCAAAGTTTAATAAGTACAGGTTACTTTAAACAGATTATTAAATTGTCACCTATTGCCTTTACCATATTCAGCAACTGACAGATGGTTTGCCACTTATCAAATACCTTAAATCTGTAATTAATAAGTTTTTTTTTATTTTTTTTTATTAAATATGTTAGATTTAATAATTACTTCATTTCTAATGGTATTAAGTTGGCTGGCATCTGTCAAGTTTGCTCATATTTTATCAATTTGTAACAAATGATTTTTAAAAAAAAGTAGTGTATGAGTTTCTTTGCCTGTATTCTTCTCATACACCTTACCCTTTGGAAACAGGCGTTTATAGATTGAAACAGACAGACGGCAAAATTATTTTATATTTTTTTGCAATAACGTAATGCTTTGGACAAAGCAGATTGTGTGGCTGCAACGACATGTCTGTATTGATCTATATTTTTAGTTTTGACGTTCATAAATATCACAAGGTGATTTAAGTGAATAAATTATTTTCATTTCATTTCATTTCAGATTAAAGTCAAAGCCAAAGTCAAAAGTATTTTTACTCAACTAGACATATAGTAACAGTTTTGAATTTTCATGGTATTACAAAACATTTACCACCGGTTGGGAAGACAGTTTCTACAAAGAAGAACCGACAAGAAACTCTGATAGCTTTTTTAAAAATAAGAAGGAAGATTTTCAAAATTTTGTTTCCTATTTTTCAGACAAACTTATATATTTAGTTAATTAACAAATGGAATATAAAAATGGAAAAAATAAAACAAATGGAAAATTGCAAAAGCCCGTTTTATTTAACAATTTCAATTCCAAATTAATTTAACAACCTTTTGTACACAAAAAATCCTTATAACTAGAGAGATGCACAGAACAACTCATTTGCGCAGGAGCAGAGGATTATATGGCATAAACATTGAAAATGACAATGTACGCGCAGACCCTCTTACTTTTACCTCCCTGACCCTGAGCGAACGGAAGACCGCTACGACCAGTGGGAGGCAGGGACCCTAAGCATAGACGGCCTTATCACTTGAAGTGATTTTTCACGGCGACCCCAAAATTCTGATTAGAATAGAATAGTAACTGTTATATGTTAATAATTTTATTATTCTATCCTTTTGTAAGTTTAAAACATTAAAGAATATTGTATATTCACACAGATAAAAAAAACAGTTTATAATATGTTTTCAGTGGAGCTAATACCGTCTTCAAGAGGCGTCCATCCACAACTGATGTACAACAAATACACGTTCATGAGAAGGACATGCAGTAAGAAAGGCACAGTGCTATGGTACTGCTCCAACAGGCAGACGGTTAACTGCAAAGCGTTCGTGCAAAGTGACGGCGATAAGTATACGTTTGGACATTTGGACCACAATCATAAACCGCCGAATTACGTTAAAACCAAGTCCGGAATTTGGGTCAAACTTGGAAATCCTGCGACTTGAGTTCCGGCTCGAAAGACTCACGAAATGAAAGCGGTCGTTTATTTTAAGTATGGTTCCAATTAATATATAAATATATGTGTGAAATGAC